>JAOTRH010153047.1:0-13197 GCA_034768845.1 Heliamphora exappendiculata | reverse complement strand
ACTAGGAATTTTTAATGCCTTCAATCCATTAAGAAATCTTTTCAAAAGTGAAAAACAACAAAATTATGCTCATTTTTGTAGCTTAAAGTGAATAATATATTGATGCGGCCTTCAACATAGATGTGGCTCTCTCATTTGGCACTATAGGTGAAAACTTTAGTTTCAACACGTAATTCACGCATTAAGGATAATATAAGAAAACAAAATTCATCTTACTCTAACCAGCTCTCGACTTCACTTCATAAGGTGTACTTCACCCTATAGTATACCATTGTTTTAGCACACAACTAATTAATTATAAGCCTCTGTTCTAAAAAGTTTTGGCTTTTTAAAAAGTTTTACTTTTCTTTTTCAGAAAAGAAAAAAAAATTGTTTTGAATAGTTTATTTGGGATAGTTTTTGTTTTTGTTGTTAATATATCTAATATTTTTTTACTTTTGTTTTTTTGTTGTAGTGTTTCAAATGATGAATGGGTAAAGTTAATTTTTTAATTTATAATATTATAATCAATTTATGATATTTAAAGTGTTTTATTTTAAAAAAATGAAATGAAAAAAGCTAGTAAATTTTTTATAAGGGAATGTTTAGCAAAGCTACAACTACTAATTTTTAACTTTTTTCTATTAATTTTAGTTATAAACTATAATATTTTTTAATTATCCACAATTTCTGCTACAAAGTATAACTACTTTAATTTTCTTCTATTTCAGCTATAAGGTACAATTTATAAAGTATTAGTTTTAATAATGCTAAATACCACCATAAAAATATTATAGCTCAAAAGTAAATTTTTTTTTCTATAAAATTTAGCTTTTTAAGGAAAAGAAATATAAGCTAAGGGCCCTTTTAGAAACTCTAGCTTTTTGGCATTTTGGTTAAAAACGCAAAAAAACTTAACAAGAACCGTTTTGTAAAAAAGAAAAAAAAAAGTAAAAAATTAAAATGTCAAATCAAAACACTAACTCATAAATTATTATATTCAAACTCCAACATTTTTAAAATATAATAATACTACTCGTTCATAATTTATTTACTTCCACAACCAATTACATGTTTGGACTTTAGGCACAAATTCTCTAACGCAGTGGAAAAAGGAACCACGACTTCAATCCACACCAAGTTAAGTAAAAAACACAAGCACTCATAAGAACACGATAATTTACGTGGTTCGGCTGACTGCCTACCTCTACAAGAAAAGAAACAATCTACTATTCTCAAATATGAAATACAAGTTTCACTCTCAAGCTCACAATTTTTGTGTATGACCTCAAACTAAGTCGCTTTGTGTCTCTTTATACTCTCTCTACCCTCTCTTTGAGTCTCTCTCTGGAGTATTAAACAACATATACACGTTTTGCATTAACCTTAGTTGAACTATATGGTCCATATTTATAAGCCACAACCAAAAACTCCTAAAAACGCTTCAGGACATCGCGGTAGCGCTCAAGCGCCTAGCTAGCGCACCATTTTTTCCTTTAGGCACTTAAGCGCCCTGCGAGCTCCTAGCGAGCACCAGCTACTAGACTGGCAAGCGCTCAAGTGCTCAACGAGTGCCGGTTTCTGGACTGTTGGTTTTCTTAGAAAATTCAAGCCACAAACCTAGCAATCCTCACCTTGGCTTGAATTTCTCAACCATCTTGAAGAATTGTCGGTGTTGCCTCGACCTGCACTCATTTTTTCGGGTATGAGTTCTCCACCCTCTTTGAATCTTCACCTTGAATAGACTTGCATCAAATCTAAGCCACACTTGAATTTGACCCTCTTGCAATTAACAGTTTTCTCATTTTTGGATAGTTTTTCAAACTCTAACTTTTCAGCCTTTTCTGACATTGCTACTCGCCCCTGAACTGTTCCTATGATCCCTGTTGCTTTATTGTAAAACGAAGGTTCTCTACTTGACTGTTCCCTATGTTGTTGACTTGAACAACGATCACCGGATTTTTTTGGTGAGCTTTTCTGGCTAAACTCTATCTTGACTGCTAAACTCTTCTTTTGACTTTATGATATACTCTACCCGTCAATCAGACCAAACCCTAAATGTCTGTGTCTCGTGTTGTTTATGCTGGAATCAATTTGTGTGATTGTGGTAACTTCGCCTATCATTGTGTCCCATACCAATCTGTAAAGACCATACACTTTCTACTCTCTCATGATAACTAAAGATCCTTTGTTGACCTTCTTTACTCCACCTCTTTATGTGTACCTGTAACCCAAAGAATCCAATATCTCTGAAGAAATTAGATTTTTTTAAAATCCTGGAACATGTTTAACATTCCTCAAGACTCTCACAACACCGTCAAATATCCTGATCTTCACTGTACCCTTCCCAATGGCCTGCACGATGTGTCAATCCCCATTAGAACTGTACCTCTATTGCAAGGCTTATACTTGTCAAACTATTCTCTTATTGGACACCTATGGTATGAGTATCTTGAATCCAATATCCATGACTTTGACCGAACAATAAAATTTGAGAAAACTAAAAGTACAACTCTATCTACCTCATTGTCTGACGACTCCTCGACCAAACTGAAATATTCTGTGGGCCATTTTCCTTTCTTCTCTTTCTCCAGATGTTGTTTCAATTCTTGGCCTTGGCTCTTGAAATGACCAATTTTGTGGCAGTAGAAGGATTCCACATCATTCCTTGCACGTGACTTCGACCTAGATCTACCTTTGTTGGAACCCTCCTTACTGGATCTACTCGTTCCTCTATTTAACTCAAACTTAGCCACAAGCAACCTCTCTGCATTAGATTCACCATTCCTTTTCATCTTCTCATGTGACAAACAAGCACCAATGACTTCTTCAAGTTTTAGAGTGTCCTTCCCGTATATCAGTGTTGTCACCAGATGTTCATAGGATATCGGAAGCGTTGCCAACAGTAGTATTGCCTTATCCTCACCATCAACCTTCACTCCAAACCCGGATAACTGTGTAATGAGTATATCGACCGTCTTTCATTTGCAGTCCATACAATTGTTTTTTCACGTACAAGTTGTTGGCCAGATTCTTCTTTATGTAGAGGCCTTCAAGATTTTTTCAGATCTCGTGCGTTGTCTCCATATCAAGTACGTTATGAATAACATCGTTTCTCAGATTCAACCGAATCAAACTTGCGGCCTTGGAATCTATATCCTCATCGTCATCGGTCATCTTCTTTGGCTTCTTTACCTTGCCGAGTAACGCTTTGGAGACCCCTTGTTGGATTAATAGATCCTTCATCCGTCTCTGCCATAGGAAAAAGTTATTCTTTCTAGTAAACTTATCGACTTCATATATGATGTTCACCATATTTACTTCAATCGAGTGATCAAGCCAATATCCAGTCGCTCTGATACTAGTTGTTGAGACTTTAGGCAAAAATCCCCTAATGCAGCGAAAAAAGGAATCACAGCTTCAATCCACACAAATCAAGTAAAGAACAAGACACCCGTAAGAACAGAAGAATTTACGTGGTTCATCTGACTGCTTACTTTCATAAGAGAAGAAATAATTCACTATTCGCAAATATGGAATGTAAATTTCACTCTTAACCTCATAATTTATGTGTATGGGTTCAAACAAACCCCTTATGTGTCTCTCTATACTCTCTCTAGCTTCTTTTTGAGTCTCTTTCTGAGTATTAAATAATTTACACACGTTTTGCATTAACCCTAGATGAACTATAGGGTTCATATTTATAAGTTATGACAAAAAACTTCAAAAAATAATTCAGAACGTCGCAGCGGTGTTCAAGTGCCGAACTAGCACTTAGTTAGAGCACTATTCTGTCCTCCAGGCACTCGAGCACCTAGCGACCGCCAAGCAGGCGCTCAAGCACGCAGCAGGCGCTAGCTTCTGAACTAGCAGGTGCTCAAGCGCTTAACGAGCGCCAGTTTTTGGACTGTTGGTTTTATTGAAAAATTCGAGCCACAAATCCAACACTACATATAATTGTTAATGTCAAATGTAAATAAAAAGGCAAAATTATACAATTTTAACAAAAAGTAAAAAAGTTATCTTTTTACCCAAACAACCAATTTTAATTGCCAAAAAGCTAACTTAAAAGCTAACCAAACAAAGTTATTTTGAATCAAATTTAATTTTTTGGATAAAAATACAAAAAAAGGCTAATTACCAATCTTGCCCTAGGTTTAAATATACTGTTTGAAGAAGGAAGAGATATATAGTAGCTCTAGAATGATAGAAGAGAAGATTGTTGGGGGATAGCTGTGGAGGGGCATAAATCAGCGTGCCATTGACATGGACATGGCAATTTTGAATATGTTTGCAGAGCCAAAAATGGAATATTTTGAGGTATATTCGCCATCTGCCTCATCAAATATGGTGCACCTCTTAGGCATCTCTGTTTATAGATATGTTAGGCGTTTGTTTTTGTATTTTGTAAATTTATGTAAATAAGATATTATAAATATATAAAAGTTATAATTTTTTGTTCATGTAGTAGAAATATTATAATTTTAATAGGTACGTGGAGTGTTAAATCAAAGAAGTAGATATATAGACAGAGGTGAAAAAATACCAAGGGCTCAGTAACATTTACGTGGTGAAATAGGATTTATTTCAAGACTCGAGTTGTAAGTATCGAGTTTTTCAGTATTTTTTTTTCTCATTATTGTACACTATACGATTATAGTGAATTATCTACTTCACTTGTGAACGTAGGCAAGTTCTGCCGAACTACCTAAATCTTTGTGTAATTTATCTTTGGTGTGTACATCGATGTGCTTTTAATTGCATTCAAAGATTAGCAACGTAAGTCTCAATAATATATATAAATGTATGTATATATATATGTAGGGGACATGATTTGGTATTGTTTAATTAGGAGTTTTTAAGGTCCTCAGCTCATCAAGAAATTTTTTCAAAAGTGAAAAAACAAAATTATGCTTATTTGTGTAGTGTATAGCAAATAATATGTTGATGCGGAATTCAACATAGAGACGGCCCATTCATTTGGCATCATATGTGGATACTTTAATTCTATCACGTGATTCACCCCGCTAAGGATAATGTAGGGAGACAAAATTCATCATAGCCTAACTATGGGTTCTTAATTTCACTTCATAAGTTGTATTGTGCCTTTAACTCATCAATATATTTTTATTCTAACGTGTAAGAACAAAATTGTGCATATTTCCTTGCGCAAAGCGATCAATATTTTAGTGCGAACTCTAAATTTGATCCCTTTATTATATAATAATACATAGAAAAATAGATAAGATTATATGTATTATATAGCGTAAATTACACTGACATCCCCTGAGATTTATGAAAATATCAATCACTTTCCTTGTAATTTCTGAAAGTCATTAACCTTTCATCTGATTTAGTTTTTACATCAAATTAGTTCTTGTAATTTTTGAAAGTCATTAACCTTTCATCTGATTTAGTTTTTGCATCAAATTAGTTCAATCGTCAAATTTTCGTTACTACTTAATGAAAAAACTATATTTCAATGTATATTTTTTTATTAGAAAATAATATGTTATTTTTTATATAATAATAAAAATAGTTTTTGATGAAAAATAGTTTTATTGTATTATTTTTTAATAAAAAAATATATATTAAAAAAATAATTTTTTCGTTAAATAGTAACCAAAATTTAATGGTTGAACTAATTTGATATAAAAACAAAATCAGATGAAATGTTAGTGATATTTTAGAAACCATAAAAAAAAAAAACTGATATTTTCGTAAATCTCATGGGAGTTCAATCTAATTTATCCTATTATAATTATATTTGTTTAAAATAGAATATAGTATTTGATTAGAGAAGTATGATTAATCTTAACTCATAAATAAAGAATATATTGATATACAAGATGGGAATATATAATACAATGAGGTTATATTTGATGTCTCAAATATAATTGGGCATAAGATGGATAAGTAATAGGTAGGTTTGACATATTTTTTTTAAAGTACAATAAGATAGTGAAGGAGATTATTTATATCATTTAAAATACAATAAGATAGTGAAGGAGATTATGTATATCATGGTATTATTTATATTATTTTGGATTAAGTAGATTAAAGTATTTGATAAGAATTAAAAAAATATTTTTGACTATTGAATAAGAAGAAAAGATAATCTAACGGGAGAACAAATAATCCTAAAAAGAGTAGTGGAATAAATATTTCATAAATACTGAATTATTAGTCCTCACGCTAAGGATTAACAGTTTAATACTGTGAACTAAATTAACACAGGAGTATAAAACGAAAATTCTAAAAGTATGAGTTTCGTATATTTTCAAATCCAATTAAATTCACCATAATCTATCAAAACAAACATAACTTGAGTGGTGATATTTACATATCTTGCACTTTTAAATATTCTAATATCTCATAAAATTTCATATTTGAAACTAATGGGCAAACAAATAAACAAACATAGGTATGCAAAAGTTGAAGCAAAATTTTTTTTTGTTAGGTCCTACTTTAATAAGTCAAGTTCACTTAAGTCCCCTTACAAATTTTATGCTCAACCCAGTCCCATTCCGTAATAACATTCCCAAAATGCCTCTACTTCTCAACTTCTTCTCATTAGCGTGAAGAGAAAACACTCAAACTGCTCCTATCCAGTCCCATTGGGCTCTCCGTCCCTCTCTCCGTCTCTCTCTCGTTTCCACCAGCAGAGGCATCAGCGCTGCCGCCCTCGCTGTTGCGCTCGCCGTCGTCATCGCCGACAGCCGTCGCTGGTTCTGAATCTTCCACTTAGATTCCGATTCTGTACATGTTCTCATCATGTCCTCACCATCAAATCCGCCGTCGTTTTCGCCCCTTTATCACTAGATTCGCCGCCCTCGCCGTGGATGGTAACGACGAACATGGGCAAAAGGGAAAAATTGCATCACGCCGCCTGGATCTAGTTTCAAAATCGTCACTGCTCTCTCGACGACGACCTACTCTCTACGACGACGGCGGCAACGTGAATATTCTCATTTTGAAAATCACACAGGCATTCCTGAATCTGGTTTCATAATCGTCGCTGCTCTCTCGACGACGGTCTACTCTCTACGACGACGGCGACATTGTGAATATTCTCATTTTGAAAATCACACAGGCATTCCTGAATCTGGTTTCATAATCGTCGCTGCTCTCTCGACGACGGTCTACTCTCTACGACGACGGCGACATTGTGAATATTCTCATTTTGAAAATCACACAATGTAACCCAACTCTCTCAATGGAACCCAACTCTCTTTCCAAGCCATTCAAACTACGGCCAGTGCTTCCATAACTTTTACTTTGCGTTCGCATATATAAACAAAATCAATGAGAATGTTAAAAAAATGAAAGTATTCACATTGAGAACCACCAAGAGACCATATCAGATCAATTGGTGCCCTATAGTATATTCACATTGCAAAGAAGAAGAAGAAGATTCCAGAGACCAGATCAGAGCTAGGAGTGTGCTCTAGAGTTGCGAAGAATCGATTGATGCGACGGTGATGGTTGGTGCGACAGCAACGGCGAGGGACGATGGTGAGGGCGGTGAGGGACGACGGTGACAGATCTAATTGTGAGGCTACAGGAGGGAGGAAGACAGAGTGTGGGAGGGGATGAGTAATGTGGGAACGAACTGCATGTTTATTATGATAAGGGCATAATAGGCTTTTAAAATTTAAAATTTTTAAAATAGGACCTCATAGAAAAGTAATATAATAAATAAGACTCTTCTACAAAACATTCTAAAAGTAAAACCCAACTTAAGGTTATTAGTTATTAGTTTATTATATAAGTTTATACTTCATTAGTTTATTAGTTCATAAATTTATATTTTATTATAAGTTTATTAGTTTATTATAAGTTTATAAATTAGTTTACGTATTATATATTAATATTAATTTATAAATTATGTTATAAATTAATATTTATAATAAATAAATATAATAAGTAAACACTTTAAGTAATTAAATGTAATATAAATTTTATTATTCAAAATTTAAAAGTATTCAATTACGTAAATATTATATTTTAAACTTTACAAAATGGACAGGCTAAATGAGCGGGCCTCGGGCTCGGGCTTCGGCCTAACCTAGCCCACAGGCATAGGGGTAGGCCCAAGCTCGAAAAACATGTATGCGGGCTTGGGCAGGGTTCTGCTTTTAACGGGCCTGGCCTAACCTATACAGTAATGGGTCTTAGGTCATTTTTACATCCCTAGTTTATGCAATTAAAGTCGATAAAGGCTCACGCCAAAAAAAAAGTCCGTAGATGAATCGAGTTGCATGAACAATTCGAGTTCAACTTTGTTAGAGTTTGTTTGGTTTTAATTTGTTTAATACAAGAGATATTTATGAACTCAGAATTAGCCTTGTTTATTAAATGAGCTGGAGTCAACTTGCGTTGACTCTGGCATAATTTGTTTAGTAACTTGGCTCAACTCAATAAGGCTCGTTATGCTAGCTAGTTTAAAGATACATGCATAAATACTTTGGTAAGGTCTAAAGCTTTTTTTGTTTTTTTATCAAATTTAATCCTTTATAAAAAAACCTCAAATATTACAAACTCATAGTTGAGCTCGAATTCGAATCGGCTCATTTATGTTTTTTAAATTGAACTCATCCCTCATCCCAAGCTCGAACAAGAATAATCAATTTTATTTACGTTTGAGCCAAGCTCTAACATCGTAATTTTTTTTAAACTCGTAAAAACTTCGTTCGACTCGTGTGCACTCCTACCTAAGCATAATCAAGTTGGCAAAAAATGTAAATATCGTCATATTAGAACATTAGTGACCGTAAATATCATCATATTAGAACATTAGTGACCATTATGTTACGTGGAAATTACAAAAAGATGAAAACATTGTTGAAATATATGTTGATGATATTCTCGAGCACCAATCGAAAAGTTATATTTCACGAATAATTAATAATCAAAAGTAATAATATAATTGATATTTCCAATGATCCTATGAGAGTATTTGGCAAAGTTAATGCTAATAGTTTTTAGTTTTTTATTATTAATTTTAGTTGTAAGTTACAAATGTTTTCAAACATTTACAACTTCTGCTATAACTTGTAATTAATTTTTTTTTATTTCAGCAACAAACTACAAGTTTTGGATGCTAGCATGGTATTTTTGTTTTGTTTTTGTAATTAGGTATAAAAAAAATTTGTTAGAAAAAGAAGTAAAAAAAAGTTAATTAGTGATCTTTTTAGAGATGTTAAATACTACATGTTAAAATTTAAAATTTTTTTATATGAAAAGCGTCATTTAGAATTTTTATAATAAAATAAGAGAACTACTACTAATAACTTAGATTTAAATATTTTAAATCACGTTGTTAGAATTTTTATTTCAATTATTATGCTAATAGTTCGCTTGAGTCGTTACATATCAATTATTAAAAAATCGAACGACCAGAACTAATTTGCCTGCCAATGAGGCATTTGGCATGCCAAAATGGTATTTTTTTTGGCAATTTTAATATCTCAAACCTCTCCTAAAACTACCTCCCATATATTCTCATTTTTGTCACCCTCCTTTTACTTTTTCAAAAATGTTTCTCCACCTTCGTCACGATCAAACGAGAGATAAAAACAAAACACCATAATTCGATCAAACGAGAGATAAAAACGAAACACCATAATTCCAATCTCATCCTTTGTCATTGTCATTTCGAATGCGGCGTTTTAATTTTTACCACAGAATTAAAGGTGGAGGGATCCACGGAATAATAGAGAGAAATGGGAATTTGAATTTGGGAATAAAAAGAGAGAAATGGGACAGGAATCCAATCATCAGTAACAGTACGAATGGACACAAATTACTTTTGAGCTCCAAAGGCTACCTGGAAGTGACCCTTTGATACCCTATAATTTGGACTCTGTAAGGCTGTAATTTTCCCATTTTCCTTCCCCCTTTTTGCAATGGGTGTGGGCGCCTCTCAATTATTCATGGGTAATGTTTTGCATTATATATCACTTCTAGTTTTTCGGAATTAGTTTTAGTAATAAATTATTATTTTTATAAATATTATATGTTTTTTTTGTTATAAATTATAATTATGTTTTTTAATAAATAATTAGTTTTAATTATAAGTTAATATATTTTTTAAATAATTATAATTTCTGTTATAAGATATAACTATATATTTTTTTTCAATAACTGTAATGACCCAAATAAATTACTAGCCCAATAATTTAAATAAAAAATCTAATAACGCATCTCAAAATATTTAATCCCAAGTTATTAGTAGCTTTTTACAATTTTTTTTATGTACAAAACTTAATTTCTATTTCCTATCGATATGCGATAAGTATCATAATATTTTTCACTCAAACAAGTGACACTCACGTCGTGTGGTCTAAGTTTTTTTTCGAGAAGATATGTGGATAGTAACCTATTAATAAACACATTGCAGCCCATTAGCATATACGAGATACACAGTACCCTTGATATTTCTACCCTTTTTCAAAGCCTCTGTTTCTTTATCCATATCGTCTTGGAGCCCTTGTTAGGATTACAGTTGGCTCTGATACTATTTATAAAAACTCAAGTGAACTACTGATCCAAAATACTTAAGTCTAAGTTAATAGTAGTAGCTCACAAGATTTTTTTAAATACTAAATTTAATTTCTATCTCTAACTTATATAAAATAGGATATCACAATTACAATAGTTAGATAATTAGTTTCATCCATGCAAAACACCACCATTAGCTTTTTTTAGAGAGAGATGTGCTTGGGTGGATGGATTAATTGCCTCACCAAAGATGCTGCAACTACACCAAATAGAGATTGGAATAGGTTTTGTAGTAATTTTTTCATGTTTATCTGCTGTAATATGCCCTAAATCTATTATTTTATTTTTGATATGTGGCCCACACAAATGATTGGTAACTAAATCTTGCCTCCTTTTGCAAATATATGTATAGATACTTAAAAGCTATATGGTTTATTGCCTCATCTTACAAATATATGCATACATAAAAAGCTATATCGTTTATTGCCTCAACTTACAAATATATGTATACATACTTAAAAAGCTATATGGTTTATTAGGAGTGAGCATGAGTCAGTTTAATTTAGGGTGAATTTTGAGTTCTTGTATTTGGTCTAATTTTTTTATTTGATTTTTTTTTCTTTTTTAGTAAAATTTTTTCAATATTATTGTATTAGTCCAAAGAAGTGTATTTTCTAAATTTTTCTCACAATGCAAAATTAAAAAAGTAAAAAATTCAACCAAAAGATAAAAAAAGTTCAAATAATACGAACAAAAATAAGCAATAACTTTTTAGTTTTTTGTGGCTTTTTTCGTTATTAGTAATTTTTTTTAAACTTTAACCCAAAAGAGTATATTTTTTAGTTTTCTCTTTGTTACGAGGAACCGAAAAAGTAAAAATAGAAAAAAAACTCCAAAAAAAAAAAACCAAAAAAAGCTCTGACAAAAAGCCTAAAGGCTTCTTTAGACCAAACACAACCTAAGTTATAACCGAAACTCACCTAGTTAGGTTGGAATTGCGATTCCATATAGTTTTGTATACATAACCTGGTTTTTTCATTTACAGATGTTTTAAATATTCATTGTATACCAAAAAGAAAAGAAAAAAAAAAGGCCGCATCCTATAAAAAATGCCAAATGTTTTTGAAACCTCACAATCCAATGAACTATAAGTTACTATATAACAAAAAAATTAATAATAACCTCATCCGATCTCAAAAAATGTCAATGTTTTCAAAATTTAATAGTGAAATGGATGGCCAAAGCTAAGTAGCTGCAACAAAACAAAGCAAAACAAAATAAATTGAAGAACTTAAATTGAACTGGTATCGTTGAGAAATTTCAAACTCAAAAATATTCTAATCTGTTTGAATATTAGATTGATTTTATTCTGATTTAATTTTATTCTCTATATTTATTGTATTTCTTTTATTATTTATCCATATTCGCCTATAAATAAACCATATATTATACAGTTTCAATATACAGAAAATATACAATTTTTTCATTTTCTTCATAGTATCAAAGCTACGTTCTTGTGGCCTGTAGTATTTTTTCCGGCGCCGCCCAACCAATCTTGCTGCCGTCCATCTCTGCCGCCGTCTGTCGCTTTCGCCGTTGTCTGCCGTCTGTTGCTTTGGCCTCAACCAGATCCACCGGATCTGGCCTCCCATCGCGCCGTCAACGCCATAGTCGATATTTCTTATCGCGTCACCGTTGCAACCTCCCGTTGCCACGCCCTCATCCATCGTCACAGCACCGCCGCAGCTCACAGTGCCGCCCTGCCGCCGCTCCCAGCGCCACCCAGTCACGGCTCACAGCGCCGCCCAGTCGCGGCACCACCAGCCATCTTCACTGCCTTTGCGTCACCGCCGCTTGCCATCGTCGCCTGTTGTCGCTGCCTGAAGCTCCGCTGCCAAGGCCGAAACCCTCGCTTTACTCTTTTCTTGTTGCTGTGCTGCAAACCCACCAACAGGCGCCCTCCGGCGACTGTCCCGAGTTGAGCGATCAAACATCGTGGGTTTATTGCCGTCGACAAAAATCGAGGTGCCTTCGTCGTCCTCGCCGCCGCACCCAGGTCGCCGCACCTGCCCCCTCGCGTTGCACCACCACCAAACGCACACCAGCGCTGCAGCCCACAGTGCCGCCGCCGCCCACAACGCCGTCGCCCTCGCCGTCGCTACTGTATCTCATAGTCGCCGCTGACGCTGCTACTGTAAACTCAATCCCTCGTGTTGCACCACCACCAAACGCACACCAGCGCTGCAGCCCACAGTGCCACCGCCGCCGCCCACAGCCCACAGCGCCGTCGCCCTCGCCGCCGCCGCCGTTGTTGGATCTCATAGTCGCCGTCAACGTTGCTGCTGCAAACTCAATCCCTAACCATCTTATTCTTTGATTTTTGGGTTGGGCAGATTAAGTTTGTTTTTGGGATATTGGTAAAAAAAATGTCTCAATCAACATCATCTCTCGATTCCATTGTCCATCCTATAGATATTATATTGGATGGATCCAATTGTAGTATCTGGGCTCAGAACATGGAGATTTTCTTGAAAGGCCGTCGACTATGGTACTATGTGACTGGAGCCATTCCTGAACCCGTACAGACTAGCAGCGAGACGAAAAAGGCATTTGCTACTCGTCTAGAAGACCGGGACAATATTCACTACAAGATTCTGTCTTGGCTCATCAACACCTCTGTTTCGTCTATCAACAGTCTTCTTCCAAAACTTGGGA
>JAOTRH010153036.1:0-13197 GCA_034768845.1 Heliamphora exappendiculata | reverse complement strand
GTCCATTACCCCGAACCCACAGGCTTAGTAATGACAAGTTCTATACGGAGTCACGACAACGACGCCATTAACGGAGGCAACTGAACCACTCAATTTATGGGACCTGAGCCCGAGGGTACAGAGCACCCACACTCAATTTACGGGGACTAACCCGAAGGTATAGAGCACCTACGATGCGCACGTTTCTGGACTTACATCGAGGAACAATAGAAGCCCAACTCAACAATACCCACTGTCACGGTACATCTATGGAAAATATTTCGAAACCAACTCGCAAAACATATATACAACACATGTATATAAGGAGATCCAATCCATGAACCATGGAGAAAAAACAAAACATGTAAAAACATATTTTTGCCAAAACATTTTAGAAGTTGAGACTCAACCCCGAGGGCTAGCTCCAAACTTTCACAAGCACGTTTTCCTAAATTTTGTTTTGTGTAAAAACTCCATTTCAAACCACACTCCTTAAAAACCAACATCCGAAAGCGAGATCTCTCAAATCTATCGCTTTGAACCACCCGAGGGAAACCAACACCATTTGAAACAACACCAAAGCCCCAACACAGGATCCCAGTCGACTGGCCCAAGCTCCAAGTAGACTGAAAAACTCACTAGAAAAAGAGTTTCAAAATAGAAGCAATTTCAGTCGACTGACCCCCCTAGTCCAGTCGATTGAACTCCCAAAAGCATGATCCAGTCAACTGAACTTTCCTAGATTTTGTTTTTGAGCTACGGATCAGCCTAATCAAACCCAAAAACGAAGCCTTGAAGCTTCCATCAAACACCCTCGAACTCGCACACACCCAAGCCTATCACCGAAGGCCTCAACGTAACATCCAACACCGTTTTAATCCAACCAAACGCCAAAAAAACGGTTTTAACCCAAAATCGGATTGGAAATGTAAATTACTTTTCATGCGTTTTTAAACGGTAGAAACACGTAGGATTACACGTAGTACCCTATAACGGTTATACAGTCTAAGATCCTACCTCGGTGAGTTTAAAACTCAACGTCCCGATCCACGTGCAAAATTGAGCTTCGTCGGAATAAAATTCTGTTCGGATGGATGTGTAGCTCTCTATGCTGATACTAAGGATCAGCAGTTGGTTTGTCAAAAATCAAGCCCCAGGCCCCCGAGAAGTTAGAGAGAAGACAGAGCATTTGGTGGGTCTCAAAGATAGAGAGAGGAAGGGAAAAATATTTTGAGATAAATATCTAACGGAAGATATTTATAGGCAAAATATCTCGAAAATATCTTTTTTTTGAAACTTTTAAAATTTGCATAGCAACTCCCTACAATACCGAGAACCAACCCTGCATGCTTATTTAAACGTAAACATGCATCAAAACGCATAAATCATACATCGCAGAATTATATATGCAAAAACACGTCAAACATATATGTCTCAAAAAGAGACGGGTCCGGGTCTCACAAAATATCTTAGAATTCTTTTACAGCAAATAGGTGTGATTCTTTAGGACATACTTGATAACGTTCACACATACATACACTAAATATTATGGCAAACCTACTTGCAGTTAAAAAAAGTAAACTACCAATCATACCTTGGTAGAGCTTAGTGTCTACCGGTTACTCTTGCTCGTCTTTGTCAAGTTTAGTTGAGGGACTCATTAGTGTTCTCAAAACTTTTCCTTCTTCCATGTTAAATTGCTTGAGCAATTCACGTACATACTTCGATTGGTTCATGAAGGTTCCACTCTTTGCTTGCTTGATTTGGAGTCTAAGGAAGAATGTGAGCTCCCTCATCATACTCATCTCAAATTCGTTTTGCATACATAGAGAAAATTTCTTGCATAGATTTTCATTAGTAGCACTAAATGTAATATCGTCTACGTATATTTGTACAATGAGCATATCTTCTTTGTTTGTTTTTATGAATATGGTTGTGTCAATCTTTCCTCTTGTAAATCCATTTTCTAACAAAAAGTTACTTAGTCTATAATACCAAGCTCGAGGAGCTTGTTTTAATCTATACAATGCTTTTGTTAGTTTAAATACATGATTTGGATAGTGATAAACTTCAAAACTAGGTAGTTGTTAAACATACACTTTCTTATTTATGAACTCATTTAAGAAAACACTTCTTACATCCATTTGAAAAAATTTAAAGTTTTTATAAGATACATATGCTAATAACATGCGAATGGATTCCATCCTAGTTACAGGTGCATAGGTTTCTTCAAAGTCAATTCCTTCTTCTTGATTATAGCATTGTGCAACTAACCTAGCCTTATTTTGGACAACAATACCATTTTCATCATTTTTATTTCTAAAGACCTATTTTGTTCCAATTATTGTATGATCTTTAGGTCTAGGAACTAAATTTCAAACTTCATTTCTTTCAAATTGATTTAGTTTTTCTTGCATGACTATTATCTAAGATTCATCTTCTAGTGTATCGTTTATATTTTTAGGTTCTTCTTGTGAAAGAAAAGCAAGATGATCACAAATATTTTTAAGAGATGATCGAGTACTTACACCTCGTGAAGGTTCACCTATGATTTGATAAATGGGGTGATCCTTCACTGTCTTCCACTCTTTTGGTAGGTCTTTATATTCATCTTGACTTTTAGACTCATGAATCTCTATGCCTTTGTCTTCATTGATTTGCAATTCTTCCATTCCTTTATTTATATCTAAATCATCATCAACTAAAATCTTAGAAGAAAAAGGATTAGTCTCATCAAATGTTATATGAATGAATTTTACTAATGTTAAGATTTTTTTATTGTATACTCTATAAGATTTACTATTTGTAGCATACCCTAGAAAAATTTCTTCATCAAATTTAGGTTCAAAATTTTCCAAATCATCTTTATCAATTAAGATAAAACATTTACATCCAAAGATATGAAAATAAGAAATGTTGGGCTTTCTACCATTCCATAGCTCATAAGGAGTTTTGTTTAAATGATATCATATAAAAACTCCGTTCATGACATAGCAAGCAGTATTTACTATCTCGGCCTAAAAATATTTAGGAATTTTGTGTTCATTTAACATTATTCGTGCTATTTTTTTTTTGTAAAGATCTATTTTTTCTCTCAACAATCCCATTTTGTTGACGAGTTCGAGGTGCAGAAAAATTATGAGAAATTTCATTTTGGTCACAAAAATTTTCTACATCTTTATTTTTAAACTCTCCTCCTCTATCACTACGAATGTGTAGAATAGAATAGTCTTTTTCATTTTAAATTTTCTTATAAAGTTTAGCCAATACATGACATACTTCATCTTTTGTTGGAAAAAAATAAAATCCATGTATATCGTGAAAAATCATCAACAATAACAAAATAGTATGCTTTCCCTCTAAGACTTTGGAGTTTCATGGGACCAAACAAATCAAGCTGAAATAATTATAGAGGCCTATTTGTAGAAATTTCTTATTTTATTAAAACTAGTTTTGGAGTGCTTACCAAATTAACAAATATCACAAACCTTGTCTTTAATAAATTTAGTCTTAGGCAAGCCTTTAACCAAATCTTTCTTGACAAGTTTGGATAGGAGATCCATGTTAGCATGACCTAGCCTCCTATGCCATAACCAACTAGTTTCATTTACAACAGAAAAACATTGAACATTTGGATAATTTAGATTTTTAAAATCTATAGTGTAAATATTTTCAAATCTTTTTGCAACAAATAAAATTTTATTACTTTCTTTATTTTCAACAACACGTGTCATGCAAAAATTGTACACTATAACCTTTATCGCTTAATTGACTAATACTAAGAAGATTATGCTTAAGGCCATCAACAAGAAGTACGTTATCAACAGGTAGGGAAGATTTCTTACCAAACTTACCTATACCAATGATTTTACCTTTACCGTTGTCTCCAAAAGTCACATAACCTCCATCCTTAGGTGTTAAGCTTAGGAATTTTGACTTGTCACCCGCCATATGTCTTGAGCATCCATTAACTAAGTACCATCTTTCTTTTGAGGATGATGAGGATCTCAAGCATACCTACAAAACAGATTAAGCAATTTTCTTTGTTACCCAAATCTTTTTGGGTCCTTTAGGATTCGTATTTTTAACTCTCCAAACCATCTTTGATATACCATTGTTTCTTTTTAGTAGACAATCAAATTTAATGTGCCATTTGTTCTTGTATTGAAAACAAGCTGCATTTTCATAGATATTCTTTGAATATGAGTTTGAAAAGTTCTTTGATTCTTTTACAAAATAATTTTTGGATTTGAGTTTAATTTCTCCATTATAACCTATTACTTCTTTATTCAATGATCTCCTTTGTACTCCCAAAAGTTTGTCAAAATTTTCTTTTCCATTTGTAAATTTATAGATAATTTTTAAGTAATCTTCTACTTTTCTTTTTAGTTCACGCGAGACATCATTTTTAATATTTTTACCTTTTAAGCTTGTGAGTTGTTTTCTTAGCATCTCATTTTCTTTTGTTAGATTAGAAATCTCATTTTTTAAAATTTTTGTTAATTTATCAAATTTGACTTTTAAAATGAGTTTTTCTATGCTCTTTAGAAAAATTTTTATTTTTAATTTTTAATTTTATATTTTCTTGTGAGACCCTGACCCTTATCTTTTAGGTTATTTATATATTTGATGTGTTTTCTTTAGTTTATGAATAGCATCGATGCATGGTTTATGTTTTACCGTTGTAGAACAGCATGTATAAATGTGTTATACACTTTTCGGGGACTGGTAGAGGCTTGTTTGGACCTTAGAAACCTATTTTTGGCTTAAAAATGTCAAAAAACACATTGTTCTGGGGTTCAGTCGACTGAGGGGCTCGGTTCAGTCTACTGAATTGAGATTTTTTGGTTTGGTCGACTAAATAGTGTTATTTTTTGGTTTTCTATAAATAGAGAAGTGGCAGAATTTTTGAGACAAAAACCTTTCTTCTAGGCTAAGAAACTCCTTTTCTCTAGCTTTGAGGGCCTGTGGCTTGGTTTTGTGTTCGATTCTTTGCGGATCCTTGCTATCGGGGCCGAGAGCTTCGCATCCATCTGGTTGAATTCTCGTTCTGATGCCGTTCAGTTTTGAGACATCGAGTTCTTGACTCTCCGAGGTAGGATTCTAGACCTACTACTGTTATAAGGGTGTTATATGCAGTTATACTTTCTTTCACCGGATAAAAATGCATGAAATGTTGTTTACATGTTTTAAATTGTGGTTTTTGGGTAAAAGTAGATTTTTATGCCTTTTTCTCGGTTGTATACATGTTTCGGGTACGTGGTATCCGTAGTTTTGAAAAGGAGGTTTAAAAATGGTGAATTGTGAAATCGGGTGAAAACGTCTTTTGGAGGCTTAGAGCTAACCCGTGGGGTTGAGTCTCACCTTTTACATGTTTTTTGGAAATGGCTTTGGATCTCCATTTTGATGGATTGGATCTCTTTTATACATGTGTTGTATAAACTATTTTATGGGTTTCGTAGTTGAGCTACGGTGGGTTTTTAAATGTTATCCATAGATGTACCGTGACAAAGTGTGATTTGAGTTGGGTTTCTAGTGCTCCTTGGTGTAAGTCCAAAAACGTGCACAGAGTGGGTTCGCTACGATCCCTCGGGTTAATCCCCGTAAACGTGGTGTGGTTATGTTTCGTCCATCGGTCGTGGCAAATCGTAAAGAAACAAGTGTGTGATTTGGGTGCTTTCCCATCGGTCAGGAAAATTCGTAAAGATGTCGGTTGCCTCCGTGAATGGCGTTGTTGTTGTAACTCTGTATAGAACTTGTCATTACCTAACAGGCCTTCAGTGGTTCAGAACTAGGGTAATGGGCAGGAGTCTATAGTTGTTACCTTTGTCTGTACAACAGAGTCGATACATAGGATTTCATTTACATCTTTTCTCCTCGGCTGTGTGGCCCGAGTGGAGCTTTCTATTTATTTACAGCTTTCCCTTAACTATGGTATGATATCTGTTAGGATGATATGCATAGTTTGAAGGATGAAAAAATGTGGGTTTTTATGAGATAAAACATTTTGAGACTCGTGTAGTCTGATGCAAACTTGTGATTTTGGAAGGAAAATCTTTTTGGCTCCTGTGGTTGAGCCCGTGCGTGTATAATGGAATAGCCTATTTTATAGTTTTATTGTCTATATTCTATTGGGCTTTGGCTCACGGTGTGGAATTTTACTGTTGCAGAGGTGATGGAAGACTTACTGTAGTTTTCCCTATTTTTGTACGTATACTTTTACAAGTAACGCCTGTGATAGCTGGTTTTGTACGCCTTTGGGCGATATGCTTGTTCATGTATGAGATGCATGTTTTTAGTTTATGAGGGTTGAACTGTGAAAATTTTATCCAAATGATGTATATTTTTCAGTTGAGGGCTTTCCAACTGCAAATCTTATTTTCTCAAACTATTTTTTGGGTGGACATTCGCATGACCCTGATGTTGGGGCGTGACATTTCTTTTCCAATTTCAAAAGACTTCTATGCAAGTTGAATATTTCATTTTTAAGTTCGTCATATGATGGCATTGCGTAAGAAGAACTAGATTCATTACTGAACTAGAGTGAGAACTTATCTCCTCGTCTATACTCTCCATCAAGCAAAAGTTCACCATTTTTTCGTTGCTTGAACTATTGCTTAACTCGTTTGAATCTGAGTCATCCCACGTGGTTGCTTTCATGGCCTTCTTTTTCTTCTTTGAGTCATTCTTGAGTGAAGGGCATTCGGGTCTGATGTGCCCAGTTTTGTTGCAATTGTAGTAAGTGAGTGGTTCCTTCTTGAGGTCTCATTTGCTTGAGTCTCTTTTGTCAAATTTTGTGCCTCAAAATCTTATTGAAAGCCTTTCGTCTCGCTTGAGGAATTTGCTAAATCTTCTTGTGATAAGTGCCATGTCATCGTCATTGATTTTCTCATTTTCTTTATCACTGGAACTTTCTTTTGAGGCTTTGAGGGCAATGGATTTCTTGACCTTGTTTTGCTCGTTGACTCTTTCATTTATCTTGAGCTCGTATGTCAACAGTGAGCCAATTCGTTCATCGAAGGTCATGACCCTTAGATTTCTTGCCTCGGAGATGACTGTAGCCTTAGCTTCCTAAATAGTTGGCAAGGCTGTGAGTACTTTCCTTAACAACTCATAAGATTGGTAAGTTTTTCCAAGTGCATTAATTTAATTAATAATATGAGTAAAGCGTGTGTACATGCTAGATATGATTTCATCTTCATTCATCTTTAAGCTTTCATATTCACTAATTAATCTATCAATCTTAGAATCTTTAACATTTTGTGTGCCTTCATAAGTGATTTCTAATTTTTTTCATTTTTTTTTGCACTTTTACATATCATGATGCGATTATATTCGTTAGCATTTAAAGCATAATACAATGCATTCATAGCACTAGAATTAATTTAAAGTTGCTTCATATCATTTTCATTCATTTCTTCTTCTAGTTTAGGAGCTTCTTTACATTTTCAGTTTTGGTGGGAGTGAAGTTATCTTGCACGATTACTCTTTAAGCCCTCCAATCCATGGTTTGAATGAAAATTCTCATTATTTGCTTCCAAAAAGTGTAGTTAACACCTCAAAAAATTAAGAGCCTTGTGGAGGACTGACCCTCTTCAAAAGGGGATACACCAATACCTGCCATATATCTTTTTCATAAAAATTTGTTAAGAATAATGTGTTAGGCTCTAATACCAATTGATAGTAAGTGTGTAATCTCAAGAGGGGGGTGAATTAAATTTTAAAAAAGAAAAAATTATTTAAGTATAAAATCCAAGTATGCCTTTTAGTTCACTTATAAGTATTAATTCACAAATATATTTTTAGGTATATTTTCTTATTAAAAAACTAAAGTACAAGTATATTTGAAATGACTTAAAAAAAGGATGTAAGCAGAAATGAAGATGCTAACTTAAAGCCCTTTTTAATTGAAGATAACAATGCAAATGTACTTTAATTTTAATTCACAATATTTAAACCTTCTTGTTAATTAATACTTATCTTGTTTTAACGATATAAGTATAACTTTTAAGATTGATACTTTTCAAATATGACTTCTAGAATAATATACAAGAATTTTTTAACTTAAACAATATTTCTTACAAAGTGAAATGAAATGATTCAAAACATTTCTAGCTTTAAGAAATTAAGGGATGCGAGAAATAAATAATTCAAGTGCAGGTGTATGTGAAGCAATGACAAGCAACAATATAATAAAGTAAAAAAAAAGAGAGAGCTAGAAGATGAACACCACGATTTTTACAAGGCCCGGCGCTACGACTGACGTCCTTGCCTCAAGCCAACCGCTATGAGAATTTTTTACTACCTCTCATTCAATAGGCGGAGGAGTCTCTCTCCTTAGTTTAGGCGGAGTAGCCTCTTTTGAGAATGTACCATTTTTAAGCAACTCAATCCTTATAGGCGAATTAGCCTCTTTTGAGATGTTAGAGGCAATATTGCCAAGATCATTATTTTTGTAAACGATTTTTGGTAAAAAATTATCTGGACGGGCAAACGCCGAAACGGGCTCTAGATAAAACTTTTGACGTAGAACGATCAAAATATAACCCGTGCAACCAAAATTAATTTATGAAGAATACATTTTGTCGATTTAATCTTCAACTACGACTTAATTTCGAGTTGAAGCTCCAATTAGATCTTCAATTGTATTTCCTTACGCGATCCTCGAACATAGTGTGGGCTACGATCCTCCGAGAACTCGTACCGACAGAACTCTGATATCTTTCGTTTTGAAAGAAAAAATATGATATCTCTGATATATGATATATGATATATGAACTATCAATCTCAAATTGGTTCAGCCTACCCGCTCATATATAGGGCTACAACAAGGACTTGGGGAGTAATTATAAGTAAGACTTCCAGTGGAACACAGATATCTACTAGCGGTTTCTGCAATTATGGAAAGACGTAGCAATTTTTGTAATTTTCATAAAACATTGAATTATAGTTCACACCACTAAAGAACTATAATTGCACTTCGACCCATAATCTCAAGACCTTCTTGCATTGAGCTCTGGTTATTAAATGCTTACTATTTCTCCTCACGTTAAGATTCTCGATATTCGCCCATTAAATTTAATTACTAACAATTTAATTTAATCGGCATCTTGATATTCTTTAAGCCTTTTTGCTTAACTTATTTGACCAGCGGATAATTAAATCCACTTGCAGGGTTTGGCCTGATCAAAACTTATAAGCATCCTTAAGGGGGTGTCGTCAATTCCGATCTTTCGGGACATGAATTCCGTCAATAATTAATATTTGTCATATAAATAATACCGCTATCTAACTCACCGGGAGTATAGACCCATATAACATCGCACCCTCTAATGAATCAAAACAACGAATATTAAATATACGCAAATCAATAATTATTTCAGAATTAAAAGGATAATCACTATTCATAATAACATTGGGGTGTGAATTAATTTATATAGTCATTATAAAATTAATTACCCAAAATGTCCCATTCAGCACACACAAAGTGTACTAGCACAGAGAGTCGAAACAATAGACGACGCTATTATCTATTCCCCGTAACCAAGACAGGCCTACTAAAATTCTATGGTACAGTCGTACCGATGGTATGTCTATTTCTATATAAATTGTGAACATAAAACTTATATTCTGCAAGAACATAAAATCTGATCTTCTGTGCGCAAGCCATACTCTACACACCAGATTAAATACTACACAGAATATTGGAGATCCATGCACATCAAATAAATAATACATATACATTGATCATAAAGATTCTCATAAAATGGATAATTAATACAATTACATACTAAAAATATAATTTTCAGTATACTAACCCTAACATGAGAAACGCCTTTCTCAAATACAACAGATGACAAGAAGAAGAAGAAGTAAAAATGAATGCTCCTTCAATGAGCAGATAAGTACGAACAATGAAAGCATTAAACTCACTTCTCAAGAAATATAACAATGAAGCTCAACAAGAAATCTAATGATTTTCTCTCAAAAATATGAATGAAAAGCTCAAGAATTTGAAGCACAAAGAGATTGTATATGAGAGAATGTTTGAGAGGCTTTGAGTGAATAAAACAAGAGCTCAAGGGCTCTATTTATAGGCCTCAAAATCAGATTAGCCATTGGGCTAAATAAGGTAAGTTCAAACTAGCTATTTTTAGCAAATATTCAAATTTAAGCTAGTTCAGTCAACTGGAGAAGTTAGTTCGGTCGACTGGACCAGACTTCAGTCAACTGGATCTCAAGGATCAGTCGACTGAACTACTTCAGATTTGAAAATCAATTTTTGGCAGTTCAATCAGTCGCCTAGATAGAAAGCCTCAATCGACTGGATCATTAAAAATTCAAATTTTTATCTTTCCAAAATATTTTGATCACTTTTTGATTTGAAAAAATATTTTAAAGACTTTTAGGATTCCTATGAGCTTCAAAGAGATATTCATGAGATTAGTGAATGTACATAGATCCTAAAATATAAAATTTGTTCTTCAAGCCTTCAATATCTTAACTCTTGCATCTTGTTCTAAATTTGTCGCTAAAGGATTTGATTGGAAACTATACATCATGGCTTCCACTTTGTATCTTGAATTGTGCTAAGCGTGTATTTCTTGTAAATAATCTCAATTTGCACAATTAGATACTTAGGTTTGTTATCATCAAAATCGGTTATTGAAGTCTTGTTAGGCTAACACTGAGGATGATCGACAAGGCAGTTTAACGTTGTGAAGAGGATCGAGGAGTCAATTTAGGGTTATGAGGAGGACCAAGGAGTCAGTTTAGGATCGTGAGGAAGACCAAGGAGTCAATTTAGGGTTGTAAAGAGGACCGCAAAGTTAATTTAGGGTCGTGAGGAGGACCGAGAAGTAAGTTTAGGATCGTGAGGAGGACCGACCAGTCAGTTTAGGGTCATGAGGAGGACCAATAAGTCAGTTTAGGGTCATGAGAAGGACCGATAAGTCAGTTTAGGGTCGTGAGGTGGATCGACAAGTCAGTTTAGAGTCGTGAGGAGGACCGAGAAGTCAATTTAGGGTCATGAGGAGGACCAAGGAGAAAAACACCAAATTAATAAGTTGAGTCAAAACCTAAAAATTTGGGATGAATCTCGGGATAATTAAAAGTCTTGTTACAGTTTAAAATTAAATTTATTGGGAGAAAAACTACGAGTTAAGTTAAAAAAATGGGATAAAAATAATTTAAAAGTTAAGTTACGACTTAAAATTAAATTTATCGGAAGAAGAGTTCACGAATTAATAGGTTGAGTTAAAACCTAAAAATCCAGGACGAGACGCGAGATAAAAATAATTAAAAGTCAAGTTACGACATAAAGTTAAATTTATCAAAAAGATAAGGGCTGAAACAAATTACATCACAAAATTATTTTTAGAAAAACTCACACACAAAAATAAGAAAACTTATTTTATAAGGAAAATATTTTTTTCTTTGTTTTGGAAATTATTTTTTTGCTAGCCAAGTATATTTTATTTTATTTCTAATTTTATTTTTATTATATATATATCTGTATATATTTTGAAAATAAAACTCACAAAGTCAATATGTAAAAAAAAGGAAACAAATAAACACATTAACATGCACAAAAATAAAAGGCCCCTAAAGCCCTAAAATGTCATGATGGCAAACTGACACAGGACTGCCAGCTTTAGAGTTGGCGGTCGCCATGATAGGAATGACGTGATTGTTGATATGCTGGCGACCAGCTAGAACGAACCCTTCTGAGATGGCAGTCGCTGGATATAAACTCCTACAACATGGCGGTCACCATGTGACCTTTGAAAAACCTGGCCGTTTGCTATAAACGGAGGTGGCGACTGCCACCTCCAGTCGCATCTAAGGCCTCCTGAAGCGCGCGGGTTGGCTCATTTGTGCACTCCACTCTCTCTTTCTAACTCTTTTGTTCTCTCTCAAACTTCTCTTAAACTTCTCTCTTGCTTCCTTTGCTTCCATGCTTTTGATCTTCCCTGTTACCTTCCGATTATCCTTTCTTGATACACGATGTTCACATTATTGTTTGTGATTCTTTTTTGTTTATGGCGGGTCATGGCCGGGGAGATGTAGACCTAGGGGCACTACAAGTCCCCTCCACTGCTGGGAGTTCTTCCATGGGGGCTCTCGGAGGTACAACTTCCACTTTTCCTGCTGGTGGGGTCACTTCCACGCAGCCCTCTGCTGCGATGGACGCTCTTGTACTCGAGGCGGAGCGTACCTCTCGCTAGGTTGCTGAGGAGGAGGCACGGGCAGTTGCCAAGGCACAAGCAGCTGCAGATGCTGCTGCTGAGGCTGAGATAGCTGATTTCCTGGATGCTGATGCGGGAGAGGGTTATCCAGCACCCTTCGACCCGCATACTTATGCCTTAGTACCCCACCACCTGGTTCCACGCGGGATGAGGCATTACGACCCTCCTACTAACGCAGTTGTTGCCGATGTTCTTTTGCGGGAGCCTGACCATCATATTTCTCTCTAGCGCCCATCGGTAAGTTTCTGAACTTATGATTTCTATATTAAAGCATGATATATCTCAAACGTAGACGCATGCCTAGGATCCCCTGATGATGATGATGAGATGACTTATTTTGATGATGTTGATGTTGATGATGATATGAATGATGATATTGGATGATGATATTGATGATTGCTGTGAGATTTGTACTAAAAATCTCAGCTTAGGTACCTGTGCAAAGGAGTTTGAAACAGTAGGGACACTAGGGTTTGCACAAATAATAAAAGAGATGGTAATTTTAACAAAAGTCATAAAAATAGGGGGCTTGATTTTTAACATAAAAACTAAGGGGGGAATTTTTTGTTTTTGTTTTTGGGGGCATGAAAATCGAAGAAAATTTTTTTATCAAAAATTCTAAAAATTTAAAGGCAATTTTGTCAAAAATCGTAAAATTTAGAGCAAATTTTCATAAACCTTAGAAATTTAAGGGGCATTTTTCGAAAATTTAAAAAATTAAGAAAATTTTGGAAAAATCCTAAAAAGGTTTTTTTAGAAAATTCAAGAAAATAAAGGAAAATTTTTGAAATATCTTAGAAAATAAACAAAAATTTTTAGAAAATTCTAGCAAATTTTTAGAAAATCCTAGAAAATTAAAGAAATTTTTTGAAAAATCTTAGAAAATAAAGGAATTTTTTTTTAAAAAAAATCATAGGAAATTTTTAGAAAATCCTAGAATATTAAGGAAAATTTTTGAAAAATCTTAGAA
>JAOTRH010153025.1:0-13198 GCA_034768845.1 Heliamphora exappendiculata | reverse complement strand
GTGCTTTTTGTAGTTAATAAAAGAAAAGAAAAGAGAAATACTATAGAAGAAAGATTAAATTAACAAATGAAGGTTTTGAAAAATAAAAGAAAATTTTGATTATTAACAATTTATATTTATAAAAAGAGAATTAAATGAAAAGAAGAGAAAATAAAAGAGAGAAGTGACATAAAAAAAAAGGATAATTGAGTTTTAACTATTATGAGAAAAGAAAATTATCATGCTATTTAAAAATGAAAATTAACTTAAAAATCTTTTGTGAATTTTTAGGTTTAATAAAAAAAAAGAAGAATAAGATAAGTACTAAAAAAAGAAATGAAATATTAACAATAAACTACATTACAACAAAATGAATAGAATACTATGAAAATAAGAATCTAGATTAAAAAAAAAAATAAATGCTAGAACACTAAAGAAATGAAATAAAATACTAGAACGTTGAATTAACATAAGAGAAAGAAAATAAAAATAAATGAGGCTTTCGAATTAAATAGGTATAATATTGACTATTATAACAATTTATTATGTAAGTGCTTAAATTATGACAATTAACAAAATTGATAAGTTGTAATTGTTAAAACAAATATTAGCACTATTTAATGATTTAACAATTGGTAATAAGTATAATAATGAAGGTAAGTAAATGAAACGAGTAGGCTAAGTAAACAAAAATTAAAATTTAAAACAATGTAAGAATATAACAACTACATAAGTAATGCGAGAACGTAATTAAAATGAATTGACCAAATTAAACCCGACTACTCCAAAGAGGTAGAAAGTGGAGCTAGAAGGGCCAGGGATTCAAACGAGATACCTAGGTTGCCGATGAATCCTCATGTCAGTAGAATGAGCTCCAATTGTCCAATCCCCGGGTGGTGATCCAAGCAATGTAGGCTTCAATGTAGGTATTGGAGATTCGTGACTCGGTATAGGGGTAGAGTTTCGGCGTCAGGACTTGGAATCGCTCGGTATATCGGCAGAGTCTCTCTCACTCAAAATTCGTACTGAAAACGTACACTGGGGTACGGTATTTATAGAATTTTTTAACCAATGAGATGTTGTCACGTTTTTAGACACGTCAAACCATTTGGAGTTGGCGGTCGCCACAATATGAGTTGGTGGTCGCCATGTTTAAGTTGGCGGTCGTCATATAGGAAAAGGTTCCGCAAGGTTCTATTGACGGTCGCCACAATGGAGTTGGTGGTCGCTATGTTTGGGAATTGCTTGGACAACAAGTTACTGGTTTTTGAAGGTTTTTGATGGTTAAGGTTCAAATTTCAAGCTTGGATCACTTCTCGGGAATCGAACTGAAGCACTTGTTTTACCTGTCATCATCGGATTCACCTAAGATTGAGTGATGTCAGATCGGGGTGTCTACATACACCAAAAGACTCGATGAACCAATTCTTTACTTCCTTTATGGCTCCGCCAACAATGAGTCGGGTACAGTCGGTCGGTGCGCTGAAATCCATCATGTAACAGTTTGATTCCGTTATGTACAATTGAGTCATCTTCTCGTGGAACAGCGTTCCCAGGTCGGTACCGTCGAGTTTGTCAGCCCAATCCTCTTTCTGAACCTTCTTTTCTTTCTCCTCTCCTTCCATTGTTTCTTCCTCTGTGTTGGACAACTGGTGGCTGAAAAAGATCTCCAACCCAGGCAGCTTTTGATTGGTTTCTTCGTCAATCCACGATTTTGGAAAGCCACAATACGAGAAGTCTTTTCCTTCCTTGATGAAGTATCCATTGAGTGTCCCGGAATAATTGGCCCTTCATCCCTTTCTAGGTCTTTCCAGATCTTCTTCCGTTGGCTCATACCCAAGACCAAAATAGTGCGAAGTCGGCAATACCTGAACGGGTTCTGGGATTCCCTGCAGTTTACGTCCCAATTCCATGGAAGAGAAGAAGAAAATTTTCCTCATCGTCATTAAAACTTGTAGATTGATATACCTTTCTTTTGTCAAACTAGTGAAGCACCATTTCCGACTCGAGGATTCCACAATTCAGGTATTCTGTTTGGATCCCCAGTCCTTCTAGCCCTATTCTCTCTCTTTTGGGGTGATCGGGTTATATTTGATTTCAATTTATGTATTCTTTTTTATTTACATAATTAATCTTGTCATCATTTATGGTATGCTCATTTTGCATGTTCACCCCTTTGCATGTCACTTTGCATGTCACTTTGCATGTTCACCCTTTGCCAAGTGGCGTTTTATGGTATATATTTTTTTTTTACTGTGAAAAATTTTTTATATAAAATTTTAATTTTTGAAAAATTTCAAAATTTTGGTATAATTATTTGATGTATTTTTATGATTTATCGTATAGTTAGAATTATCACAAAATTTTTGAAGTATGAGATTTAGTTTTATTTTAAAATTTTGATTACCAATAATTGATAAGATGTAGGATTTTTGAGTCTCGATTTTTAAAATAAATTATAAAGTTCTATCAAGAATTTTATTTTCGATGTTTCTACTTAAGTTATTGTTATTTATTTATTTATGTAGAAATTTTCAAGTACTTTATTATTCTATGGAGCTAAACCAACTGAGTCAAAAATTGAAAAGCTAAATTTGACACGTGTTTTATTTTTATTGGTTGTTAAGCTATGGGTTATTACAGAAGCCAAGTGGGCCGACTGTATTAGAGCAGGTAAAATGTACCAGAGTGAATCAATCGTACTCGAGTGGCTAGGGCGTACCTGAGTAGGTAGGATGTACTCGAGTAGATCGACCGTGGGGTCGACTGTACACAAGTAGCTCATTGTACTCGAGTAGGTCAACTGTTCCCGAGTAGTTCGGGTATCATACTCATCTTGAGATGTTTTGTATTGACTTTTCTTTCATCTTTACTTTTAATATTGGTTTACTCAACATAATTATTTATGAAAAAAATTTATATGTTAATAGGTGACGACCCACCTACAAAGTGTATTTGGCATAAAGTGACTTTAAGCTAAAAGGTAACAAGATAATTAGCTCAGAAACTTTAAGTCAATAAGAAATTATTATAATTATTTTTATTTTTATATAATTTTATATTCAATATAGTTCTTATTTGATAAATCTCGTCGAGTAAGTTATAAAAACAATTTTTTTAAAATATGAATATGTACAATAAGAGTTGTGTTATTTTTAAAAATATAAAAAAATATTTTAGGTTAAATAAACAGAAAGACAAAAAAGTTTAAAATCATTAAACAAAAAGATAAAAATCTAAGATTACCAAACATTTTTTTTGAGGTTTACGAAAAAAAAAAAAAACAAAAAAAAAGCTTTAAGCTTGTCTTTAATCTTTAATTTGAGAACAAAAAAAAATTAAGTTAAATAGGTCATGCTAACTATTGTCCACTAAATAGTGGATTATAAAATAACGGGAACAAAAAAATTTGTAATATTAATGTATTTTTAGATGTATAATTTATCATATTTACAAATATCAATATACTTGACATTAATATTTATATAATTTTTATTCATTATTTACCCGTCAATAGACATAGGTTTATATAATACAATTAAGGTCCCCTTTTAGGCTCTTTTAAAAGTTGACGTTTTTTTTTACAAAAAAAAGAGAGTAATTTTCAAGCTACAATGTTTAGTCCTTTTAAAATGTCACTGTTTTTTTTTCATTTTTTTCAAGAAAAAAGCCTATATATATTTAAAATATACTAACATTTTTTTTTAGAGTAAAGTAACTATAATATTTTTAATTAAAAAAATAAAATTTTTTTACAAAATAAAAAAAATCGTTTTAATATCTCAAATAATAAAACTTAAAAATAAAAAGTAAGAATAATTTAATTATATGTATAAAAAATAAAATTATAAAAAATTATTACAAAAAAATTATTTCAAACAAGTTATTTTTTTAAAAAGATTATGCTTCTTAAAAGTTATTTTTTAAACATTTCAAAAAGAGGCTAAATAAAAAAAAGCCATTATTTGTAAAGTTGCCATGGTTATAGAGTCTGGGAGCTTATTGCGCCTAAAAGCACAATACGTTCATTTTATATTTTATTTGGTATGATTTTTAAATAAGTATTTATAATTTAACTTGTTTATTACATAGAAATCGTCGACTTTGGTTAGCATATGAAAATTCAGATTCATTTGATATCTGTAACTAATTGATTGAATAAGATCTCATTATATTATTTTATAAATAAATAAATAAAAATTATAATTTTAAAAAAATATTGTTAAAAAAATATTACTCAATCACTTAATTACAGATATCAGATGAATTTGAAATTTTGTATACTAGACAAACTCGACGAGATCTACGTAATAAACGGATTGAATCATAAAAATTTATTCAAAAAACGAACATAACAAGGCACAGCACGAACGTGCTATCCTTTTAGGCGCAGCACGTTTCCCAAACCCAAGACTAACACCTAAATACAATGGTTTATGTGATCGTATGATTACTTGAAGCATTAGACATCACATGACCATGTCCCTAGATTAATGAATAATTTTTACTTAGCATGACTCGAGCTTTTTTTTGTACCATTTGGTAAAGTTTTGAACATAATAAAAGTTAAGAAAAGATAAAAATAAAGTGTAGGTGTAAAAAATTATATCTCTACATAATGATGAATATTTTCAACGAAAAAGACCGATCGAGCCTCTAAGAATTCCGAAGTCCTACAAAAAGAGAGCACCGTTAGTGCCTCGACCGGTAGTGACTGGCCGGAGGCACTCCGATACTTAAGTTAGCCACAATCATGGTAGAAAATAATATCATGCTTGTATAGATATATGATTGCGTACCTTTACCCGTAAAATTCGATCTTTATTAATAGGACAAGAGTTAATTTTCATCAAGGATTCTAATTATTATTTTAAGTTATCAAAAAATCTATCATATCATATCTTTTGATGTCATCTTATCTATTTAAAGAGACGTGACTTTATCTTTATTGAAAAAATTTATCTCCTCCAATTGCCCCCAACTTCTACTTTCTTTGATTGTTGTAACAAGGAGTGGAAGCTTTTGTTTGATAGACTTCAAATTGTTCGGATAGATTTCGAACTGTTCGGATAAATTTTGAACGCAACCTTTTAGGCTATTTCTTTCCGAGTATGGGATGAACTTCTACACGATGGGGTAATTTTGTTCGGATAGATTTCGAACTTAGCCTTTTAGGCTATTTCTTTCCGAGTATGGGATGAACTTCCATACAATGGGCTAATGTAGTTCGGATAGATTTCGAATTTAGCCTCTTAGCCTATTTCATCCCGAGTATGGAATGAACTTCTATACAAGGGGATAATTATGTTCGAATAGACATCGAACAACTTAGCCTCTTAGGCTATTTCTTCCCGAGTATGGGATGAACTTCCATACAAGGGAATAATTATGTTTGGATAGACGCCGAACTTAGCCTCTTAGACTACTTCTTCCAAAGTATGGTATGAACTTCCATACAAGGGGATAATTCTGGGTATTGTCGTATAGACGCAGACTTCTTGAACATGTGTCTCTCTCGTCTATGTGCTTCTTTCTATGTCTAGATATAATAGCGGCTCCAATCACTCCAAGGAGTCCATATTTTGCCTTTACTGCTGGGAGAGAAGAAAAGCATATTGCTCTGTTGCTCTGTTGGTACTGTTGCCTGATGGCTGACTGTGAATTTTACTGGAACATAGATTGTGTTGACTGTTGAACAGAAAACAGCAAGATTGGCCAATATGCTAACAGATGTTCAACAAAACAAAAGTTGAATGAACTTCAAGATGAAGGTTTTAATATTGCAATTAAGTAAACTATTACTGAATAGTACATCTGAATCAGAATCTTCACACGAAGATATTATTTCATCTTCTTCATCTCATACAAGATATGTTAAAATATAATTTAACTGTAATGATAAATATTCTATGAATGAATTTACCACAAAATAAGATTTTAGTAATTACTGGAAAGCCATTTGTGAAATAAATGGTTTAAATATTTTTACTAGTAATCAACAGGATATGCTTGATGTGTCTGAACCCATTCAAAAACCAATAGCTAAAAGAAAATTTCTTGAATTTTTTTTAACTCGGACTCCAACATCTTCAGTTAAAAATGAGAATGCTGTAATAACTCTTCCAAATCGGAGTTATAGTCTACAAACTGTATTAAATCGTACAGATGATAGTTATAATAAACCTAAAACCATTCATGATTTAAATAAAAATTTAAAATTTTTTAAAACTGAAATTAAACAATTAAAAATGTTTAATTAACAGTATGAAATGTATCTTCTTACTATTATGTCAAGACTCTTTAATATTGAAAGTAATAAATTCATTAGTCATGAAAAAAATAATCATAAAGGTAAGAAAATTGAAACCCTTACTCCTTATGGAGAATTATCTCTATTTCTTAACCTTTTTCAGAAGGTTATCCATCAGAAATTGTATATTCAAATTAATCTTGCAATTAATAAAAAATATACTATTGAAAATACTATCGCTTTGATCGATAGTGGAGCTGATATGAATTGTGTACAAGAATGTATTGTTCCTACACAATACTTTGAAAAAACTACACAATCCTCAACTACAACTAGTGGTACACGTATGAAAATAAAGTACAAACTACTTACAGTTTTCATTTGTATTCAAGGTGCCTACTTACCAGCAGTCTTTCTTTTGGTATATAATCTTCAACAACAAGTTATTTTAGACACTTTCTTTCTTAAATTGTTAATGTCAATCAGCAAAATTGATTCAAAATGAATCTCCAGTTAGTGGTGTGCGCGGGTCAGCTCAGTGCGAATTAAGTGAAAATTTATTAACCAAAGAATTTATGGCCGTATTAAAAATTTCAATTCACCACCGAACTACCCGCTTTATAAAATCGACGAATTAGTTATTTTTTTAAGCGGTTTTGCAATGCTGGATTAAGCAGATTGGCAGTTTAAAAATAAAATAAATATTTTATCAAAATATCAATTAATCTGAGATCAAAATAGAGACTACGTTAGTTTAAACAAAATATTCATGTAAAAATTCAAAAAAATATTCCAACAATACATTTGAGTACTAACAAAAATAAATATTCTACATCATGAAATAAGATAATAAACACCAAATAAAAGATAAAAAAAATTAAACATTGGTCAATGGCTCACGAAGCCACTGACTCACTGTTATAGAAAATTAGAAATTAAAAATATTTTGAGGTTAAAAAAATTAGAAAGATATCTTGGTATGAGATATTGAATCTTATAATTTTTAATTTTTACTTTTCTATTTATATCTTACAGATTAATGATTAAGTTAGAAGTTATGAACTACAAATTAACAATAAAACAAAAAATAATTAAGTAATAAGTGTTATATGCGGGACGGGTCGATTGAATAGCAGGTAGAAGTGATTGAAATCGCCAATATCAATCGACCCGTGTAATCACTTTTTCAACCGCCCAATTTGCCTTACCATTTACTTTTAATTTACTTGGATTGGTGCGGTGTGGGTGGATACGAGACGGTTGGACGAGGTGGGCGAATTTTTAAACAATCCTATCTTTAGTAGTTATAATGGTAATGAAGTTTACTTCCCCTTTATTACTAATCCTGAAATTAAAACCCTTAATGAAATTAAAATTTTAATTTTACTTAAGTAAAATTATTTAAATTCATTATTTAAAGAAATTTTTATAATGAATATAAATCAACAACTTCAATATCCTAATATTCAACACAAGACTAATAATGTAGAAATACAATTTACTACTAACATATGTAGTAATTTACCGCATGCTTTTTGGGATAGAAAGAAGAACATTTTTCCCTATGAACTAGGATTTGATAAAATTCAAATCCCTACAAAAGCACGACCTAATCAGAAGTTGAATGAGCTTCGAGATGAAAGTTTAGACTGCAATTAAGTAAATTATTACTGAATAATATATCTAAATCTGAATCTGAATCTGAACACGAATATATTATTTCACTTTCTTCATCTGATGTAAGATCTGTTAAAAAACAATTTAACTGTAATGGTAAATGTCCTATGGATAAACTTACCCCAAAACAAGATTCTAGTAATTACAGAAAAATTATTTGTAAATTAAATGGTTTAAATGTTGTTACTAGTAATCAACTGGATATGCTTGATGTGTCAGAACACATTCAAAATCTAATAGCTAAAAGAAAATTTCTTAAATTTCTTTTAACACATATTCCAACATCTTTAGTTAAAAATAAGAATGCTGTAATAACTCCCCCAAATCAGAGTTATAGTCTACAAACGGTAATAAATCGTATGGATGATAGTTATAATAAACCCATAACCATTTATGATTTAAATAAAGAAATAAAATTTCTTAAAACTGAAATTAAACAATAAAAGTGTTTAATCAGCAGTATAAAATGAATCTTCTTACTATTAGGTCAACAGTATAAAATGAATCTTCTTACTATTAGGTCAACAGTATAAAATGAATCTTCTTTTTAATCAACAATTAAAAGTGTTTAATCAACAGTATGATTTGATCTTGAAAGTAATAAATTTATTAGTCAGGAAGAATATATATATATATATACATATATATATATATATGGCCATAATAATGCAATTAAAAAAAATAAAAAGATAAAATATATCAAATAAGAGATATATATATATATACCATTACACTTCAATTATGGATAAATCTATTCTAAACACTAATAAATTTTAAAAAATTAAAATTTTATAAAATAATTAAAAAATAAATATGACTTACACATAAATAAATATTAAAGATATGACCCTTGACCAAATCGCTTGAAAAATATAGAAAAAAATAAAACAACACCGTTATGTTTATAAAACACCAAATTATTTCAAATTATTAGAATAAATTTATATAAAAGCTTGACCCTTTTATAAGTCAAAATTATCATTAAAGTGAATTCATAAAGACGTTCGAACCGTTTATTTTATTATTTTCAAATTATATATTATTTATATAAAAATTAAGTCGATCAACATCATTAAGTATCTGAACAACTCACATTCGTGCTAAAAAAATTAACTGTAAAATTCAGATACCGTTCATATACCGTTCATTTTTTTTAATAAAAAAACTATTTTATTCAACTACTTTGTGATATTTGATTAACATAATTTTTACATAAATAATTTATACAAAAAATAATAAAATAAATTATTAAAATTATTAAAATAAATTCAACTTGATACCAAAATTATGACATGGAGTGAAGCTGCCCCCAAAAAAAATGTAAAGATAGCTAACTTGAAGCGTCAAACCAAGAGAGATCTTGTCCGTTGGGTTACCCCTTTCATTTTCAAATGAAGACAAGAATGCGTATCAATTACGAGAAACATTTTGTCCATACTATGCGTGGCCTATTTAAGATTTTGTTTGGTAATTTTGGGCCACGTTTGGGGGTAAATTATGAGAATTTTGCTTTTTCTAAAAAATAATTTAAATTATTTTTTGATTAAAATTTTTTATTTTTTCGAATTATCTCAATGAAATAAACTGAAAGATAAAAAATTGTAATCAAAAAATTTTAAAAAATCATTGAAGATGAAAATAAATAAAATAAAGTAAGCAAACAAATAATTATCCCAAATGAGGCCTTTTTTATTTCTAAGAGTTATAAATAAAATTGAAAAAAATAGTTTAGTTAAAAATGATTTTAAGCCATTAATTAAAAAAAATCAACTATACTTCATAAAATAAAAAACAACGTTAGTATCTTAAATATTAGTTTAAAAGCAAAAAAAAAAACCTTTTAAATAATAGCAAAAAAGAAAAGAAGCTATGCTAAATAAATTTTTTTTTTAAAATAAAAAGCTAAATCTCTTAAAAATCAAAATTTTTAGGAGTCAAACAATGTCTAAGCCCACATCCCACGTAACAAATACCAAATTAATAATTCTAATTGTAAGCATTCTTTTCTGTGTCTAATAAATAACTTTCTTATAGCTTTTCTGGATTATCCTTTATCATATTATAAGCTTTCTCTCCTGAAATTATTACTTTCCTGACACCTAAGTAGGTTTAAGTATTTTAAAATTATTACTAACTCTTTTTTTAAATTTTATAATAATCTTACTTAAATTATATTTTACCCAAACAATATACTATTTATAATTAGTAGTCATATTCTCAACCAAATACATTTTTAATATAAAAAAACACTACATTAATATTTTGATTTTTAATAATCTAAGTGCTAATAATTCAATCACACTAATTACTTCGTAAATATAATTCATTAACGAAACAAACCCTAAAGAATCTAGTTGGACTCGTAATTAAAATACCATTATTGTTTTAAATCTGAAAGGCCCGATTGCTTTCGGAGTGGACCCTCTAGTCTGATCTTTGCGGGCTCATGGGCTGATTTTAATAATTCGAATGGTTCATGTAGTATATAATTTGTTTTTAAAAGTATTTATATAAAAAATTAAATTAATTAAATATTAATAGTTATATGATTGGATAACATTATTGCATGAAGAGGACTGAACCGAGAAATTATGAGTCAGTCCATCTTGATGATCTAAGCTAAAAAACAAGCAGGTTAAGCATAGATAGCATGATGGTAACTACGTACCGAGCCGAGGTACTTAACTTTAATAGAGATCAGTAGTGTTTACTAAGGAAACGTGTCTCATATGCCAAGCATTAATGATAAAAATGATGCGTGAACGAGTTAAGATAATTAATGAGAGTAGTGTGCCCGTACTACCCTGCATTGATAACATTTTGATTTACTCCAAGTGTCCCTAATATGTACCAATTTTAGGAGAAAGGAACTTAGACTAGAACCAAATGGGAAGGGGAGCTTCTTGCCAAAGCAAAGCCTGAAAGAGATGATAATTTTTCACCAAAAGAGGGTGCGAACGTACATTATAAATATGAGATCAAATGATCAAAGGTAACACACATGATTTTTTAGTTACAGAAACTATGTTAAAATAGTTAGAGAACTCTTTTTTACTTGTTTATTTTATTTCTCCACGCTTATAAGACACTAACTTAAGCATTGAATGGGCTAATCGGCACAAGTCAGTCGAGTAGTCTCACACTTTTGTATTTGTGCAAGAGCGACCGTGACAAAAAAATTATCACACGAGCCTAGTTCTCTCATTCTCATCTCATATACGTAATTACCCCGTACAAATAACATTAGTACTAAAAATGAACAACAAATATCACTTTAACAATAGATCGTATATCATTTTAGAATTAATGTAATCCAATCGTCTAGTTATTAATATGAGTAAATTACACTTACATCCCTTGTATTTTAGGGTAATAATACTGGCACTCTATTTATTGAAACTAAGTATTACAAAAATAAAAATGTAAAAGAATGCAATGATATTTCAGAGAGTAGAGAGGGTGTCAGTGTTATTGCCCTAAAATATAAATGGTGTAAGTGTAATTTACCCTATTAATATTTGATTACCTTAATTTTTTATATAAATGATTTTATTGAGAAACTTTATAATTAAACAATTCAAATCATCGAGATTGATTCAGCATAAATGCTACAAATTGTGGTTCAAATTTAATTTGAGTTGGTATAGATTTCTAGTCGATCATGATTACTAAATTTAATTTGTTGGAGAGTTCTGAATAATATGAATTTGCAGTTGTTTAATTAATTATGAACTCGACTAGTACAAGTATAATTAGATTGGATCTCTATTTCTCTTCTATATATATGAATGTAGTTTCATATTATTAGTGTGTGCAAATTTGAGAAAGAATTTATTAGAGTCGAATGACTAGTAATTTCTTCTTTATATATTGAATTTTGACACCCATAAACGTAGATAAATTGCCAAAATATGTAAAATTTATCTTTTTAAATTTATTTGTGATTATTCTAGGATTTCTTGCATGACAATAAACTCACAAGTACGAGACTAAAACTTTGTTTGTTTGAGGGTTAATGGATTAAAACTTAACTATATAAAAATAATTTCATGTATCTCTTGTTTGACTTGCCAAATTAAGGGGATTGGACTTTACCGTCGACACATTAGAGGTGTTTGGCCAAGTTTTTTGGTTTAGTTTTTAACTTTATGTTATTAATTTTAATTATAAATTATAAATTTTTTTTAAATACTCATAACTTCTGCTGTAAATTTTAATTACTTTTTCTTCAATTTCAGATACAAGTTATAATTTTTACTAAATATTCACAACTTCTATTATAAGTTACCATCTATGAACCATTAATTTAAGCAATTCCAAACTTTATAAGCTCGTTATTTTGAGAAAGTTATTTTATTTTTTTATAATTTTATAATGAATCTACCTGGAATTATATTCATTCAAATATATTTTGGTTTAAAATTTACTAATCTAATAATTTAATTTATAATAACCTGACTACCAATAATTCAATTATATTAATTATTTTATGAATATTGAACAAACTATAAAGAATCTAGTTAAACAAGAGAGAAGCTAAAATCATAATTAAAATGATAAATTAATTTATAGTATGCGAGTTATTTTTTAATTTTTTAATTATTTAATAAAAATAAATTTTTATATTTTAATTAAAAAATTAAATACTACATTATCAAACTAGAGTAATACCTAAAATTGACAAGTATCATTGGGAAAGCATCAAATAATTACTTAATTAAAATAGGATTATTGTTTAAAATCTGAACGAATCTACAAACAAGTGGCGGCCAGCGATTGAAGAAATGCAACAGAAATGTAACAATAAATTAGTGAATAATAGCAGCGGCCAGGTGGAAAAGAACAGGAGGAGAGAGAAAATCGGATTAGGAGGTGGGTGGGAGCTCGACTGTCAAATCTACGTATTTAGTCTCTCTCTCTCAGAATTCCGAGGGCTCTCTCTCTTCTGGAGATTCCATTCAGTCGCCGATCTTTTCCACTCCTCTCGCCAAATCCCCTCGTCTTCTTCTTTCAAATCTCCCTCTTCTTTCCTCCCCGTAATGTTCCCAGATTTTCAAGGTACAATATATACATATAAAATCTCTCTCTCTCTCTCTCTCTCTCTCTATATATATATATATATATATATATATATATATAGTGATTACTTCGCAAAACAATTTTTTTCTTATAAGAATATTAGTTTTCGTTTTGGACTGTCAGCTGCTAGCTTCGTTAATCTCTCTCTTTCACCAACTGAAACATCGATCTTTCCCAAAGTTGTGTTCTTCATTTTAAATTTTTAATCCATTT
>JAOTRH010153004.1:0-13199 GCA_034768845.1 Heliamphora exappendiculata | reverse complement strand
ATTATTTTTTTAAATCACAAGTGTTGATCGTGATAAATTAAATTTTTTTTTGAATCGAATTTAAGTTTTCGGGACATAGGTATCGATGTAATAGCTAGTTTTATGTTTTTAAATATCTGTTTAGATTATTTAAGAACATGTTGAATATCCAAGAATAAGAAGAACAAGTGGAGGCACCGGCGGTAGTTTCGAGTTTTTATGGGCCATGGATCGCGACAAGTTTTAAATGGTTTTAAAGTAATTTTTTTCGGTGATTTTTTTACAGTATTTATACATTAGAAATAGCATCCAAAATAAGTCAAAAACAGCAAGAGAAAATAGCAAAAATAGCCCACCACCAGTGGCTTTGCCGGTGATGGTTCGGTGGCAGTTTTGATATTTGTTCGGGTCGTTTTTAGGATTGTTTTTGAGCAATTTTTTAGACATAAAATAGTAGTAAACATACCTTAAAAATTTGGGACAAAACAGTGCACAAAATAGGCAGAAAATGGCAGCATTTCGGCAGCGACGCTGTTCGGGGCAATTTTTGGGGCTATTTTTTAGGGGTTCTTCAAAGCAACGGGTTGCTGAATATTTGAACTACTTTTTAAAAAAATATCGGGCGCAAAAAAAGCACCGAAAAAAGCCCAAACAGGTGGCGGAACAAGGCAGCGGCGCTGGTGGCCGATGGCGGTAGTTTGCAAGCAAGTTTTTGGCTATTTTTTGGGCTATTTTTAAGCTGATTTTTGACAGAAAGATATAATATTTTTAGAGTTATTTTTTGGTATAAAAAATGTAAAAAATGGAGCACAAAGGTGGCGGCATAGTGGCGGCATAGTGGCATCGACGATAGTAAAGGTGGTCGGCGGTGGTTTTGATTTTTTCGAGGCTATTTAATCGTTTATCTGATATGATTGAAGATCGTAATATGATATACTAGTATATCACAGTGTATCAGAAATTCTTGATGCAATCGGGATACAGAAATTAGACACACAATGAATTATTACAGCTTATCTTCAACAGAAGACTAAAACATTTCAGCGTTTCACTTTAAACATAGAACTGAGATATATACGTATCGTGTTTATATATATATGAACTGCGTGAATGATGCATATCTAATTTATTTATCTTTTTAATTTAATTAATTCAAAATTTTAATTTTAATTAAAATATTTTGTAATGGAAAATTAAATTAAATTTTTTTTAATTAAAGTTTTTAATTAAATGAAAAATTTTTAGATATTTTATTTTTTATAAAATATCACGTTTAAGGTGATTTTTCATAATATCAGATATCTTAGAAAAACGTGGGAATTAATTTTGGATTTTGAATTAAATAAATAGAAAAATGTTTAGTTGAAATAAATTATTATTTTTCGAAAAATATGGGACAAAAAATAAAATAAATAAATGCTTTTAATCACTACCTTTGCTGAAAGTTGAAGGAAAAATTGTTCATTTATTAAATTTTTTTTGTACGCATTTAAATACGAAAAGATGGTTTGGCAAACCGGAATCTTTGGAATCGTGTATATGGAAAAATGTTTGACTTTTTCAGATCGTGTGATTTTCGAAATTAATAATTTTTTTTAATTAAACAGATTTTTATAACCTAAAAAATATTTTAAAAATCTAAGTGAGAAAATTTATTCACAGATAAATTCCGCGGTCTCTATCACTAGTTTGTAGGTGATGCAATTAAATTCTGCGTGTTGGTAGTAAGGCCTTCTTTCCCATCGGACAGATTAATTGAGGTATCGCCAGTACAAACCTCATTTAGGAATAATTCTTGATAATTGTTAGTGTGGATCACTTCTCCATCTGAAGGGTTCATTGCGAAGCAATTGATTTGGGATTAGGTGATGGTTAATACTTATCTGTATATAATAGTACTCTATCAATCTGAGTCACTGATATTATATACTGGACTGAAATTATGTCCGCTATTTAATTTTACTTGGCATGGCTAGTTGCCTAGATAGTGAAATTAATAGAAATTGGTCTGTCTGGAAATACGGTGGATAGTAGACGTCCTCCCATCGAGGCACTAAGTTGTTGTCGAATTTCTTTTAAAATTGTAGAGGGAATCAAATTAAAATAAATTTAAAATTTTGCTTATCATAATTAACGATTTTTTTTAATTGTGTGATTCTCATAAATAAAATGGCTTTCAATTCATTCACGGTTATACTCAAAGAAAACATACTAATGGGATCGAATTTTGTTAACTGAAAAAGTAACTTGGATATAAGTTTAACTATCAAGGGTATTCTTTCAATGCCAGGAAATGTGTTTGTTTTTTAAAAGGATTCTTTCTTTGAGCCGAAAGGCTTGAAGAGGAAAAATGTTCAGAAACAAGGTGGCACGATTTCAAAGGTAGGTAGTGGACCACGAACTGGTGTGAAAAAGTTGAAAAGTAGATGTTTTCACTGCAACCAGACAAGGCACTGGAAAAAGCTATGTCCAGTTTTTCTCAAAAGGCAGAACAAACAGGGTAATTTCTATTCACTGGTTGTGGAAACATGTTTAGTGGTGTTATCTACCGGTATCTGGTGTATAGATACGGGTGCCACTAATTATGTTTGCAATTCGTTGCAGGGGTTCCCGGATACCCAACAACTTAGTGATGGGGAGATTTACCTATATATGGGCAATAATACAAAGGTAACAGCAGTTGTAATAGGAGATGTCACTTTCAGTTTTGGTAAAGATCGGATTTTAATATTGAGAGATTGCCTTTATGTACATTCCATTAGAAGGAACTTAGTTTCCGTTTTTAGATTGGTAAAAGACAGATATTTAATTTATTTTAATGACTCTATAGTTATTAAGGATAATAAACGGATTATCTGTTCTGGTACATTGGTGGATGATCTTTATGTTATTACTCTAATCTCTCTTACACTGCAACTTACTGAAATGAGTAACATATCTAATTTACCATATAAGAGAAAGTTTCTTTCTTTAATGAGTCAAACGTTTTTTTGGCACTTACGCTTGGGTCATATTAATCTAAAAAGGATAAACAGACTGGTAGCAGATGGACTTTTGAGTTCATTAGAAGTGAAGGCACTTCTAGTATGTGAATCTTGCTTAGAGTGTAAGATGACCAAGAAGCCCTTTTTCGGCCAAAAGCGATAGAGTTAAAGAACCGTTGGAGCTGGTTCATTCTGATGTGTGCGGTCCTATGACAATCCGAGCTAGAAGTGGCTTTGAGTACTTCGTCAGTTTTATTGATGACAACTCAAGGTATGAATACATTTACCTGATGCACCATAAGTCTGAATACTTTGAGAAATTCAAAGAATTCAAAGCGGAGAAGCGTATGAGTAAAAGTATCAAATCACTACGATCTGACCGTGGTGGGGAATACTTCTTTAGAGAGTTTAGGGATTACTTGTCATAAGAAGGGATTGTATTCCAATTGGCTGCACTTAGCACTCCGTAGCAGAATGATGTAGCAGAAAAAATGAATAGGACTCTTATGAAGATGGTAAAGTCCATGATGAGTTATTCAGGTTTACCTAATTTGTTTTGAGGACTCGCTATAAAGATAACGACTTACATTCTAAACTTCGTACCTTCTAAGTCAGTACCTTCTAATCTCAGAATTGTGGACCGGGCATAAGCCTAGCCTGAAACACATTCGGATTTGGGGGTGTCCAGCACATGTGCTGAAAGGGAACGCGGGTAAGTTAGAACCGAGGACAGAAGTCTGTTTTTTTATAGGGTATCCCAAGGGAACGAAGGGTGGTCTGTTTTATAATCTTAAGGATCAGAAGGTCATTGTTAGCATCAATGTCCGATTCTTGGAAGAGGATTATATTATGGATCACAGGCCTAATAGCAAAATTATTCTAGAAGAATTGAAAGAAAATACAAGTAGAAGGGAAGAGGAACCACAAGTCACTGATATTCCATTACCTCGTCGTAGTGGAAAAATTATCGGGACATGTGCAAATCAAGAATATGGTGTTAATGCACAGGGTTCAGATTCTGCATAGCGTGTTATTGCTAATACACAGACACATGTAGTGCCTCGTCGTAGTGGGAGGGTTGTTCATCAACCTGATTGGTATATATTCTTGGGAGTCTTTTGACAAGATCTCGACAGAACTAGATACTGAGTCATGTAACTACAATAAAGCACTTCAGGACAAAGATGCAGATATTTGGCAAATGGCTATGAATCCAAATATGGAATCCATGTATTCTAATCAAGTTTGGGAACTTGTAGAACCACCCGAAGAGATAAAACCCATTGAATGCAAGTGAATCTACAAGAGGAAGAGAGGAGAAAACAAGAAGGTTAAAACCTTCAAAGCTAGGCTTATTGCTAAAGGGTTTACTCAGAAAGAAAGAATCGATTATGAGAAAAAAATTTCGCCGGTAGCCATGCTTTAAGTCTATCCGGATTCTCTTATCCATTACTGCTCATTTCGATTACGAAATCTGACAAATGGATGTCAAGACAGCTTTCCTTAAGGGAAGTCTTGACGAGTGTATCTATATGATACAATCAAACGGATTCATTGCAAAGGGCCAGGAGCACATGTTGTGCAAGCTTAAGAGATCCATTTATGAATTTAAGCAGGCATCGAGGTCTTAGAATACTCGGTTTGATAAAGCCATAAAGTCTTATGGTTTTAGTCAGAGTCCGGATGAGTCTTGTGTATACAAAAAACGTGACAGAAGCGTGATGATTTTTCTAGTACTTTATGTAGACGATATCTTGCTCATCGAAAACGATGTGGGGGCATTATCAATGGTTAAAGTATGATTATATGGGCAGTTCGATATGAAAGATTTGGGAGAAGCCAGTCACATTCTTGGGATCAAGTTTGTTCGAGATCAGAAACAAAATATGATAGGCTTATCACAAGCAAAATATATCGATGATATTCTTGCTCGTTTTAGCATGCAGGATTTCAAAAAATGGTTTATACCTTTCAGGCACAGAATCACTCTATCCAAATATCAATGTCCTAAGACATTTAATGAGATAGAGAAGATGAAGACGGCTCCTTATGCTTCGGCAGTAAAAAGTCTCATGTATGCTATGCTTTGCATTAGACCAGACATCTGTTTTGCCGTTGGTATGGTTAGCAGATATCAGTTTAATCTAGGGAAGGAGCATTGGACTGCGGTAAATAATATAATCAAGTAACTGAAATGGACTAAGGATTATATGTTAGTTTATCAGGCAGACAATCTAGTACCTTTGTGGTACACAGACTCAGATTTTCAGTTTGACAAGGATTCCCATAAGTCTACCTTAGGAACTTCCTGTTAGATCTAGAGATGGTTCCTTCAGTTCAGTCGGCTATTACACTTTATTATGACAATGGCGGAGCGGTTGCAAACTCGAAGGAGCTAAGGGTCCACAAGAAAGGAAGCACATTGAGCGTAAGTATCACTTGATACGAGAAATTGTACAGAGATGTGATATTGTTGTGACCAAGATTGCATCAGGAGACAACCTTGCAGATCCTTTTACAAAGAACTTACTGGCTAAGACTTTTGATAATCATGTAGAAGGCATAGGAGTTAGATGTATGGCAGTGTGATTTTGAGTATAAGTGGGAGATTGTTAGGGTTGGTATACTGAAAATCATGTTTTTAGTATTTAATTTAATTTTAATAAAATTAATTTTTCATTTTAGGAGAATCTTTATGAGCAATGTATGCGTATCATTTCTTTAATGTTATGCATGAATGTCATTTATTATGTATAATATTAAATATGTTGTGTAGAGTACGGCTTACATACAGAAAATCAGATTTTAGGTTCTTGCATAATATAAGTTTTATGTTCACAATTTAGATGGAAATAGACATACCATCGGTACGACTGTAACACAGAATTTTAGTGGCCTTGTTTTGGTTACGGGGAACAGATAATAGCATCGTTTATAGTTCCGACTCTCTGTGCTAGTACACTTTGTGAGTATTGAACGGAACACATTGGGATAATTAATTTTATGCTGACTATATAAATTAATTCACACCCCAAGGTTATTATGAACAGTGCTTATGAACTTTATCCTGAAATAATTATTGATTTGCGTATATTTGATATTCGTTATTTTGATTCATTAGAGGGTGCGATCTTATATGAGTCTATATTTCTGGTGAGTTGGATAGTGATATTATTTATATGGTGAATATTAATTATTGACGGAATTCACGTCCTGAATGATCGGGATTGACGATACCCCTTGAAGGAAGTTTATAAGTTTTAATCGGGTCAAATTCTGCAAGTGGATTTGATTATCCGGCGGTCAAATAAGTTAAGCGGAAGTGCTTAAGGAATTTCAAGATACCGATTAAATTAAACTGTCAGTAATTAAATTTAATTGGCGGGTATCGGGAATCTTAACGTGGAGAGAAGTATTAAGCATTTAATAACAGGAGCTCAATGCAATATAATCTTGAGATTGTGGGTCAGAGTGCAATTATAGTTCTTTAGTGGTGTGAACTGTAATTTAGTGTTATATGAAAATTACAGAAACTGCTGCTAGTTTTCTATAATTGCAGATACTGTTATGAAGTTTGCTTAATTGCGGAAACTGCTGATACGTATCTATGTTCCACTAGAAGTTTGACCTCATAATTACTCCACAGGTCCCTGCTGTAGCCCTATAAATATGCGGGTAGGCTGAACCAGTTTCATAATTTGTCTTTAAAACTAAAGCTGTCAAGGTTCTGTCGGTACGAGTTCTTAATAAATTGTAGTCCACACTACATTCAAGAATCGCATAAGGGAATATAGTAGAAGGCCTGACAGGAGTTTTAACTTAGAATAAAAAACGGAGTTGAAGATTTGACTAGTAAAAGGTATTCTTCTAAATTAACTTTTGTTGCACGGGTTTTAATTTTGATTGTTTGACGTCAAAAGTTTTATCTGGAGCCCATTTCGATATTTGCCCGTCCAATTAATTTTTTTACCGAAAATCGTTTGTAAAAATAATGATCTAAACAATTTTTCCTCCAACACTCCCGAATAGACGTTGTGTTTAAAATTCTTCATATTCTTCTTAGCTTGGTAGGCCACATCTTCGGGGTAAAATTGCTTCTTTAATTCTTTCTTAATGTCTTCCTAGGTATCTATGGTGCACGTACCTTTTTCGAGGTCGGCGTGTCTCCTTTGCCACCATAGAGTTGCCGTGTTGGTGAGGTAAAGAATTGCGGTTCTTACTTTTGCACCTTTGTCCGTTTGTGCCATTGCCTTGAAGTATCATTCCATATGCCAGAGGTAGTTGTCCACTTCCTTGGCATCTCGTTTTCTGTTGAAAGGCTTTGGTTTCGACACCTTCTCCTTAGTAATCCCCGATGAGACCATAGCTCTCCCGTCTATAGCCGTTTTGCATACAACCATGTCTTCGTGAAGCTCATCCAACCGAGCTTCGAAAGTTGCAAGCATAGCCAACACTTTTTTCTGGAAGGTCACGTTGCCTTACTGCACATCATGAGCCACGGAGTTGACTGTAGCCAGCATGCCATTCTTGAGGTCCTCGTTCTCTCCCTTTAGATCTTCCACCTCTTGATGCATGCTCTGCTTCAACACATCAGGCCGATCTCCCGTGTCGGCCACGACAAGCTCCACCTTTGCAAGTTGTGTATCCATAGCCGCAACAGTATCACGGGACTTGTCCTTCCTCCCCTTCGTGTTAGCATCTCTCCCTCGGGCTTGCTTGTTCACCGTGTCGTCCACACCCGAAGACATTGTACCTTCTCCTTCCTTAGTCACGTAGCCTTCGTTACCTACTCGGATACCACGTGTCATGGTCTTGGATTTTTCCAAGCCAACCGTGCGGCACTTAGACGCTCACGTTTGACCCTTGTGTGCGCTAAGTCAGCCTTCTTGCCTAAGAACACCAAAAGACTAGAAGAGATGGGCGTACTCGACTTTGGAAGAATAAGAGAACTTCACTTAGAGAGAGGAGATTACAACTTGAGAACTTGATGGATGAGTGCCTTGGCCAAATGAGGCCACCTCCTTATATAAGCACCTCTAAGTACAACGAATGGCTAAGATTAAAACAAGTGTCAACGATCTAACGGTTGGAAAAGTTCTAGAGCACTCTCTAGAAGCTTCCCACCTTCATACTTGAATATCCTACACTATTCTAGAATATTCTATATTATTTCATGTATTTACAAATGTTAGATGCTCTTAGAGTTCTCTAGAATAGTTTACATCCCTCCGGAACACTCTAGGTGCTTGAAGGTTCTCCCATATGTTAAATTCTTCTAGGACGCTCTAGAATCTTCTATAAACTTTTTGTGCCACATTCTTGCATTCTCCGTGCTTGAAGACTGGTGGGTTGTGACAGATGGTTATGGTTTGATACATGGGTTCGAGGCAAGGGTTTGACAACCGGCTAGGGATTGACGAACGACTAGGGTTTAACTCATATGCTACGGTTCTAGGGTTGAGACTATAGCTGTGGCTAGTTGATTGCAACTGCTAGGAATGTTGGTGTAGGGATCTGGTGGATCTGGTGTCGGGAAGGACGGGGGTTATGAGGGTGGTCGTCGTCGATTGGGGTCTTCGCTGACTAGGGTATCGACCCTGGTGTTGATGGAGGGTGCCAACGGTGGACTTGGGAGGTTGCCGACGGTGGATCTGGTGACAGTGGAGGTACCAACGGTGCCGTATTAGGGTCTCCGACAAAGGAGAAGTCACAAATGGTTATGGAGGTTATCAAAGAGGAAGTCACGGCCTCTGGTGTTTTGCAGGGAATTTGCCGTCTTGCTCCTGGTCTTCTGGTTGTGGAATGGATCACTGGCGCTGATGGAGGCCCGAGTTGGGGCGACTGGTGGTTGCCGTAACTGGTGGTGGATGGTGGCTCTTGGTGTTGGCAGCTAGGGTTTGTTGAATGAAGGGGACAATCCACTGCTCTCTTTTTTTTTTTCCTTTTTTTCCTTTTTGTATTTTTTGAAGATAAGAGAAATCAGCAAAATAAAAAAAATAGATTTTTTTTCACTATACGATGGGTTAAAAGATAAAAAATAAAAATAAATTAATAAAATTTAAAAAATGGGATCATTCGCTTTGATATCAAGTTGATACAGTACGATTACGAACAATCATTTAAAAATTCTCACCTAAAAGAATTTAGAAATTTGCATTTATGGTTGAACTGAAATTCACATCAATATTAAGAAAATATTTTTATTCAATCAATCCACGATCCGAAATATAAGTTTAAGGCCTTTAAATAAACTATTGAGATAACAAAAGATAAATATCTTATCTAAACAAATCTTATCTAAACTAATCCCATGTAAATAAATATTATCTAAACTAATCCTATTTAAATTTAAAATAATTAAAATTTAAACTTAAATCTAAAATAACATAATTCAAATATTCTCGGAATCAAACGTAAAATAACACAATTCAAATATCTCCTGAGATCAAATGAAAATAATCTATAGAGATATTCTATCGGTTCCCCATCATAGTTATAGTATTAACCCGGAGTTCATTGCCAGTTGGATGGTGTTTGTTCAGGAGAAAGAGTGAGAGCATAGAGAAAATGAGAGAGAGAAGAGAGAACAGATTATAGGAGAGCTTAACGGTCTATATGGTCGGACAAAGCGAAAGCTCTGTTGAGAGAAAAAATAGGAGAAAAGATGAGGAATTTTTTATGGGTACAAAAGGGGCCAGAGGCGTGGGAGAGGAAAGGAGCAGTTAGAACTCACAACCTAATGAACTGCCTAGAAGGCCTTTACGACTGGGCTACATGGCTAGTTCAAAGATAGCACTATTTTAAAACATAAGAAAAGAACTTTTTTGGAAAATTGATAATTTTGAGTGATTAATTTGCAGTTACTTTTTTTTCTTCTTGTTTTAAAGAATGAAAATAATAGGGGCCTTAAATGACTTGAGATGAGATCTAAGTATAATATTATACCAGTAAATATGATGTACTTTTAATATTATATGAGTAGTAGTGTAAATTTTGAAAAATGAGGGGCACATACTCCTCCTGGTCCTGCACTGTTGGCAGGATGGGCCGAGGGGGGGAACAAATGGCGGCGGCCGCCACCCCAACGATTTTAAAAACTCCCTTATACTTGTATTACCTTTTAATTATCTCTAAATTACATAGGCTCGCCACCTCTAGACTTGTCAATAAAAATTAATTAGTTGTCACAAGTTGCATGCTATAGGTTTTGCATCGAAATCCTTTGTCGGTTGCAAAATAAATTAACTAAATACAATTAATTTAAAAATAAAAAACCCTATCCAATCATCTTCCTCACTTTTTCGATTGCACCTACCTCTCTGACTCTACCCTAATTTATCGATAAGCATCACCTCATCTCTCCATTGCCAATGCTCTTTGTGTATCGTTGCTAGCCCTCGTACGTTCTTGGTGTCAATCCTTGTACATCGTTGTTTCAGTGTCACCCCTCTTGCATAGATACGTGATTGCTTGTAATGCTTCTTAATGGTCAATTTTCTATTGTTTCCTACATGAAACGTTCTAGTTATTTTCTACACTATTCAATTAAGTACTATAAATACATTTTTGCATTTATTTTTAGAATAAATTCGTGTATTTTATTCTAAATTTGTTTCTCTTTCTGTAAATTTATGTACACATTATCCTAAATAAAATGTCTTAATGCATGTAATAAAGTTATTGACTTGTACTCATTGCGAATATAAGAAAACATGTTAATAAGTATATTGATATTATTTTTTTATACTGGTAAAAGTTAATATTGTTGACCATATTTTTAAAAAAACTTTGTTCGCATATATATATATATATATATATATATATATATATATATATATATATTTGCCACCCTTAGGTTAAAATCTTGGATCCATTGTCTTTCTGTGAAATTCTTTTTATCTGGAATACCATATGCCTACTTTTCAACCCCACAAATTGACTTTTGCTGCTCTACAGACTAGGTCTTTCAATCTGTGTAGTAGGCCATCTTAAATCTACCTTAGCGAGTTTGTATGCTTTTATCTACTTGGAAAGTGGTGAAAATATTTTAGGTAAAATATTCTTCAAATTTCTGTCGAAACAAACAGTGTAAGCCATATCTTCACGGTGAGATTACGTCATGAAGCAGTTTTTTTTCAGTCATCACCTATGTTACATGGACTTGGATACGAACATTGGGTACGGATGTATATTTAAGGATTGGACACATAAAATTTCAAAACTAAATATACGTGGACTCGGCTAAAAATTATGTAAAAATCAGATATGGGCACGTGGATATTGCAAAAAAAAATTGTCAATTCAATTCACATCGCAATATTTCAGCTTCTTTTAAGTATTTATTAGTTTATACATATTGATTTATCACATCGGACATTTGTTTCCTTCGTTAATCGCTTTGTTGCACATGATAATTATAAGTCACATATTATATTTTATTTTAGTATGCTGTCTTTTCTCTTTTTTATTTTCTCATAATTGAGATCTTAGTCTTGTCCGATAAAAAGTAGTCGTGTCCGGCACATATTTTGTACTCATACCCATGTCGTGTCATATCTATACTGTTATGTAGTTGACTCTTTTTATGCAGGTCTTCGACGATGATCCAAATAGCATTACCGCGGCCTTGCGGAAGCGGTTGATGGGTGATGATCCGGATCTTACAAAAGATGAACGAATCAAAATAAGACAGTTTCTTGAGGCTTATCCAGAAGAAGAGTGAATTCCCCAGATTCAAACAAGTTTGCATCTGAAAGGTAAATCCACGGATGTAGATAGTCTGAATAACCCGTTGGATTGTTCTTAGGGGGAAAAATCTACTAGAAGCTTATCCACAAGAGGAGTGAATTACAGATTCACACAAGTTTGTATCTGAAATGTAAATCCGCGGATTTATATAGTCCAAATAACCCGTTGGATTGTTCTAACGGGAAAAAAATGTACTAGATGTTAACAGGCCTTATTATACTTTTACTCTTAACAAATAATGTACTCTCAGTGTCTGCATGCCTGTGGATATATCTTTAGAAATAAAGATTTGGAGACTATATCTCTTAGATATAGACTTGGCCTCTGGTTGTGCCTTTGAAAAGCTTTAAACATGCTTTGAGCTTGGGGAAGCCATTGGTTGGACCAATGGTAGTTAGCATCTTAAGAACTGTCTTTTGCACATTTGGATAAAAAAGAGGCATGCCTATGAATGGAGAATTATGAGAATATTTCATTCTTACCATATCGATATAAAAAAAGACTTTGTTTGAATCTTGAAAGGGAGCATAAGAAATTCAATTGAAAGTCCATTGGTCGATTCCTTAAAATTAAAAGATTAAGCTTTTTGATAAACTTGAGTGTTTTAAGCACACAAAAATGGTTGATTGTTTGCCATGAAAATGTCTGATATAAAACTGTTGGACGCGGGGTTGGGTTTGGATCCAAACTGAATGTGTGGCTTGACCCGATTCGCAGTTATATTACAAGATTCACACCTATTAGATGCTGGCTTTTCATTGGATGGTGACCCTTAGATGTGTATAAATTAATACACCCTATTGGTTAGTTAAAAGTATTTGACGTAGAAAAAAATATATTCGCTCATCTCTCATTAATTAGATTTGGTCAACCCTGCAAAACACACTCGCAATATCAGTTTATAGGTTTGAACTTCATGACTCAACTCAAATCAATAAGAATTTAGAAAGCAATTATTTGTGTCATTGTTCTCGTCTTTTTAGTTCATATTATCTAGTCAGTTGGGAAGCCACTCAACCACTTCGGTCAAGGAAAAGGTTTGTGCATTGCCGTTGTGGAATTTGGCTTGGTTTTGGTGGGTTTCGTCCATTCTTTGGTTGCTTGGGAAAAATTAAGCCCCTTTTTGATAACACAAATCACACTAAAGTTCTGTTTGTTTACGTAAAATATTTTTAGATAAAATATTTTACTTTATTTTTTATGTTTGGCTATTAATATTTGTGTAAAATATTTTTTTTAGTAAAATATTTTATATCATTAGACTAAATTTGTTTTATAAAAAATTAACAGGTAAGTTAATTTTGTAATAACGCGCACCGTAATGCCCGCGAAATGCCGGGCCAATGTTGACCACATCTAGGGCTTTAGGCTCAAACGATTCGGCGGATAATCGGAATTGGTAGGCTTTGTACTCGTGAGTGTGCATCAATTGGTCTTAAAGCGGCGTTGTGAAGAGGAGGAAAATGCGAGGGGGGGGGGGGGGGGGAA
>JAOTRH010153003.1:0-44807 GCA_034768845.1 Heliamphora exappendiculata | reverse complement strand
AAATAGAAAAATAATTTTATTAAAATAAAATTAAATACTAAAAACATGATTTTCAGTATACCAACCCTAACAATCTCCCACTTCTACTCAAAACTATGCTGACATACATCTGACTCTCATGCCCTCTACATGACTATCAAAAGTCTTAGCCGATAAGCTCTTTGTAAAGGATCTACAAGGTTGTCTCCTGATATAAGCACTATGTCTGACTAGAAATCTGAGTCCGTGTACCCCAAAAGGTATTAGACTGTCAGCCTGGTAAATCAACATATAATTCTTAATCCTTTTTCGGTACTTGATTATATTCTTTACCGTAGTCCAATGCTCCTACCCTGGATTAGACTGATATCTGCTAACCATGACAACGGCAAAATAGATTTCAGGTCTAGTGCAAAGTACAGCATACATGAGGCTTTCTACTGTCGAAGCATAAGGAACCACCTTCATTCTTTCTATCTCATCAGGTGTCTTTGGACACTGTTCCTTGGATAGAGTGATTTCATACATAAAAGGAAGAAAAACCTTTCTTAGAATCTTGCATGCTAAAACGAGTAAGGATATCATCGATATCATTTGCTTGTGATAAGCCCAATATCCTTTGGTTCCGTTCTCGCATAAGCTTGATCCCAAGGATGTGACTGGCTTCTCCCAAGTTTTTCATATCGAACTGTGCAGATAACCATACTTTAACCGTAGATAATGCCTTTACATCATTTTTGATGAGTAAAATATCGTCTACATAAAGTACTAAGAAGATCATCACGCTTCTTGTACACACAGGACTCATTCGGACTATTATCAAAACTATAAGACTTTATAGTTTGATCAAATCGAATGTTCCAAGACCTTCATGCCTGCTTAAGTCCATAAATGGATCTCTTAAACTTACAAAATATGTGTTCCTGGCCCTTTGCAATGAATTTGTCTTGCAATATCATATAGATACACTCGTCAAGACTTCTGTTAAGGAAAGCTATTTTGACGTCCATTTGTCAGATTTCGTAATCGAAATGTGCGGCAATGGATAAGAGAATTCGGATGGACTTAAGCATGGTTACCGATGAAAAGGTTTTCTAATATTCGATCTCTTCTTTATGAGTGAACCTTTTAGCAACAAACCTTGCTTTAAAGGTTTCAACCTTTTCGTCTACTCCTCTCTTCCTCTTGTAGATCCACTTGCATTCAATGGATTTTATCCCTTCGGGTGGCTCTACAAGTTCTCAGATCTGATTGGAATACATAGATTTCATCTCTGAATTCATAGCCCTTTGCCAAAGATTTGCATCTTTATCTTGTAGTGCTTCATTATAGTTACAGGGTTCGGTATCCTGTTCTGCTGGGATCTGTGGCGTTGGGATTTTATGGGTCATTTTGAAAAATATTCAAAAATAAGGAATTCAAAGAATATTTAGAAAAATTCTTTAACACCTTGAAAACTAAATTTTGAAAACTCTTTTTTGTTAAAAATATAGTCGCCACTTAGTTTTTGAGAAAAATTAAGAAAAACAAAATTGATTACTAATCTTTAAAACGTTAATCAGAGAAAGAGTGTTTGCGGACTAAGGTACGAATCGGGAAAGGTGTTAGGCATCTCGTTCAACCAACCGTAAGATTGGGCTCTACTAAACATAATTGGTTCTTTAATATGATTTCTCAAATCCATGCAAATAAAAAAAATAGAGATAAAAAGAGAACATCCAAAATCAAGTATAGAAAATACATAAAATATGTACATAGCACTCCAAATCAGATAAATGTCAAAAGAAAAATTCTAAATCCTATGAAATACAATTTCTATCTAAAGCATACATGAAACACTACCACATGCAATTTTATCAAAATGACCTAAACTAGCATTGTTCAAATAAAAAGAGAAAAAATAGACTAATAATGTGATAAAATAACCTAAGCATGATTTGCTACAAACTGACTTAAACTATACTAAACATGTATTTAAAAAAAAAAACCAAAACATGCATATTGCAAATATCCATTTAGAAAGAAGAATATGAACATGATAAGTACTAAAAATGAAATGTGCATAAGGATTTGTCAAATAAAAAAAAACTTACCTAAAGTATCTTAACAAAGAGAGTTTAATCAAAATATTTAAAAGAAATAAAACAAAAGTAAAGATGTTTTTTACAAAAGGGAGTTTGAGAAGAAAAAAAAATAGAGAATAACCTTGTAAAAGAAAATGTGCCAAATGAAAAGGTTAGAAAATATTACTAAAAAAAACTAACTATTTTACAGTTTTATGAAAATAAAAGTAAAAGAAAAAAAAAGCGAAGAAAATAAAAGAAATAAAAAGAATAATAGAGTTTTAATTAAAATAAAATTGTAATTCTATTTGAAGATGAAAATTAGCTTAAAATCTTTTTGTAGTTTTTGGTTTTAACAAAATAAAAAAAAAGTGTTATGATGATAAGGAAAAGAGAAAAAGAGAATGGAACTTTGTAAAATAAATACTACTATTAAAAGAAAAGAAATACTAATTAAGTAAATTATTAAAAAATAGCTTAAGAATCTTTTTATGATTTTTGAGTTTAATGAAATAACAGAAGAAGAAGAAGGATAAAAGAAAATAAAGCTATAAAAAGAAAAATAAAAATAAAATTTTATAAGTACTAATATTAGGAGAAAATAAGTGCTAAATGGAATTTTTATAAGAAAATTAAAGCTAATAATAAAATTAAAAAAATTAAAGTGTCACATTATAAGGTGAATAAAGTTAAATAATAAAATAGAAGGAAATAAAGTGCTAAAAGAAAACTACATTACTATTGAAAGAAAAGTAAAAGAAATAGAAAATAAAAGCTAGAAAGGAAATATTAATCTAAAAAAAAAATAAAATAGAACATTAAAAGAAAAATTAAAACTACATTCAGAGAAAAAGAAAATAAGCTATGTTACAAAAAAAAGAAAAGGAAATGTAAATGCTATAAAAGAAAATTACACTATTAGAAGAGAAAAAGAAAGTGAAAAATAAAGACTAATGAAAGAACACTAAACTAATATTAAAAGAGAAGAAAAAAAAAGACAAATAAATGTTAGAAGATTAGACAAATTCTAACAAAGGAAATTAAACTATATTAAAGGAAAAATAGTGCAATGGAATATAAAAATAAAATTGAACTAATATTAGAAAAATAAAATGAACTAAACTATTTTAATTATTAATTATGAATATAGTATTAGCAACTATATACATACATATATAAGTGTATTATTATAATAATTAACAACATTAATTAGTTGTAATTGTCAATACATATTTGCACTATTTTGATGAGTGAATTAAAAAAATGACAATGTGCTTAGTATAGATGTGTAAACTTAACAATTAATTAAAGAGACTAAACCAAATAAAGTGACTAAGCTAAATGAAAGGAATTGAATGGAAAACAAAGTTAACTATACAAATTAGAGAGGTACTCAAATTAAAATTGAGTGTAAACGAAATATTTGGATTGCTTAAGAATCCTCAAATTTGGAGAATGTGCTTCAATGGTCCAATCTTCGGGTGGTGATCCTAACTAGGGTTTTAGGACTTCGGATACTTGGTTTGCAATATTTCGACAGGGCTTTGGCGTTGGGGCCCAGAATTGCTTGGTGTCTCGGCAGAGCTTCACTCTCAAAACCTCACACTCAAATTCCTTGTCCTCGAAAATATACGAGAGGTACGGTATTTATAAAGTTCTTCAACCAATGAAATGCTGCCACGTTCTGAGGCATGTCAGGCCATTTGGAGTTGGCGGTCGCCATGTTGGAAAAAGTTCCACAAAGTTCTATTGGCTTCGCCATAATGAACATGGCGATCGCCACTTCTGGAAGGGACTTGGGCAACATGTTATCGATTGTTTGGTACAACTTCATTAGTTTTGAAGGTTTCTGATGGTTTTTGATGGTCGGGTTCAATTACCGAGCTTGGATCACTTCTTGAGGATCGAGCTGAAGCACTTGTTCCATCTGTTTTCATCATCAGATTCACCTAAAATTGGTGGGGTCAAATTGGGGTGTCTACAGGATCCTGTCAAAAGACTCTCCCAAGAACATATACCGGCCAGGTTGAAGAACAACTCTCCCACTACGACGAGGCACTACCTGTGTCTGTATACTAGCAGTAACAGGTTGTGTAAAATCTGAACCATGTGCATCAGCACCCTGTTCTTGATTTGCACAAGTCATGATAATCCTCCCACTACGACTAGATAATGGAATATCAGTGACTTGTGGTTCCCCTTTCGTTCTACTGGCATTTCCTCTCAATTTTTCCAGAACAATTTTGCTATTGGGCCTGTGGTCCATAATATAATTCTCTTCCAAGAATCGGGCATTGGTGCTAACAATGACCTTCTGATCCTTAGGATTATAAAATAAACCACCATTCGTTCCCTTGGGATACCCCACAAAGAAACAGACTTCTGTCCTCGGTTTCAACTTACCCGTGTTCCCTTTCAGCACATATGCTGGACACCCCCTGTCACGCCCCAAACTCCAGGTCATGTGAACACCCACAACAACCAACATAAAATCCAACCCGAGAACACGCTCTCAAAATAAACCATACATGCATTGTATATAAATGCCAACCGACATACATTACACGGCTCCAACGCCGAAAAAACATGTAACATCATACATGATACAAAGAACAAAAAGAAAGACTACAACTCTTCCACCTCTCCAGCACCTCCAAATCAACCCACGTGACCGGTACCTAAAAATATTCTATCTCACACCGTGAGCCAAGGCTCAACAAAAACTAGACAAGCATGCAATATAAACAAAACATGCTAGGAAATCAAAGTGCAGGTTTTGAACTCTCTTTCAAGCCTTCAACACAGTTTGAAAACAGTTTTGGATCACGACTCACAAGAGCCATTAAAAACAATTTTCACATGCAATGGGAAAGCGAGGATACAAATCATGTTTTGACTCACTCACAGGAGCCTTGAAAACGATTCTTGTATTTCGACTCCCGCAGACCGTTGATACAGTTTTTTTTTATAAAAAATTTGGTCTATCTATCCCGATATGCAATACAAGCAATACATGAACACGTGCCTCTTCGTGACCTCATTTCGGCCTTCAGATATCGCACACACACACACACACGCAAGTGCTTCGTCAGGACCTCGTTTCAGCCCACATATAGCACACGCACATACCTCGTCAGGACCTCGTTTCAGCCGACAGAGTGCATACCCACAAGTGCCTCGTCAAGACCTTGTTTCAGCCGACAGAGTGTACACACACCCATACACGCACCAGTGCATTGTTAACCAAGGCTAACATTCTCTGAAACACAAGCTCATCTATCCCATCTCATACAAATATGCAAACCTAAACCATGATTTAATGCATAAAACCACGTACCAACACTACGTTCCACAACCACGTCACATGCCTATAAAACTCTGGGATTTAAAGCTTAATTCACGTTTCACATAACAATATTAAACCATGTAATTCACTTACATAATCCATGCATAAATAAACTACAGTTAGAAATGCACATGACCACATAAAACCTTGCACCACGACGCCACCTGCCACATAGCCTAACATCCACTCGCATGGACAACCAACAACTCACCAGACCAAGCCAAACCCGAAGGCCAACGCTAAACTCCTCAATTCATGAGGTCACACAAACACCGCCCTTTATTCCCAAAAGGACTACGGGCCCAAGCGCTCCCCGCCCTCGACCACCACGCACTCAACCGCTCATTACATCCACGTTTCACCATGCACGTCACCCATGAGGACGGCATCACACAACACCCGAGGCCACAACATGATCCCCGAAGCCACCATACAACTAACTGAACCCCGAAAGGAATCTACAGGTATTTGAATCGACTAATCCCATAAGTTAATCAATTGAATACCATGGGACGCCAATCGGAAACCAAAACCCAACCACTAACACATCCTAACCCAGACCAACACACGCCTAACACGGCTAACAAAACACAAACAAACTCCCAAGGCACAAACACGACCAACACGGAACCACGCACGCCTAACACGGCAAACATGAACCCACACAAACCCACGATGCCCACACACATTCAACACAAGCCCATACAAACTCACGACACCCCAAGAAACAAGAAACTTAGTCAGAAGGGCCCATAAGGACGAAAAAATAACCATTTTCCAAACATTTGGCAAAAAACAAGTGAAAAATGGTTTGAAAATCTTGACACACCTTCACTCTTTTGGTCATAACTTTTCCTACAAAAATTATTTTAAGGTGAGAGAGGTGTCATTGGAAAGATATGACCCCTGCATGCCATATGCTAATACTTTGGTCATATGTCAAATGTGTTTATACCACAATATGTGACTACTTCTACCACATAATATGACATATTCTACCATCGAATGTGACACTTGGATGCCATTTGCTAACACTTTGGTCATAGGCCTAGTGTGTTTTCACCACTATATATGACCACTTCTACCACCCAACATGACAACTTCTATCACCAGATATGACATTTGCATGTCATGAGCTAACACTTTGGTCATAAGTCAAGTGTGTTTCTACCACGTGACCAGTTATACCACTCAACATGACAACTTCTACTACTTAATGTGACCCTTCCACTCCACGTGGTAAGACTTTAGTCATAGGTCAAATTTGTTTCTACCACCATATATGACCACTTTCACACCAACATGACAACTTCTACAACTAGATATGACCCTTGCATGCCATGTGCTAACACTTTTGTCATATGTTAAGTACGTTTATACCACAATATGCGACCACTTCTACCACTAAGGATGACAACTTTTACCACAAGATATGAAACTTGGAAGCCATGTGGTAAAACTTACGTAATAGGTCAAGTGTATTTCTACCACTTATTGTGACCACTTCTACAACATAAGATGAACACTTCTATGATAAGATATGACACTTGGAAGCCAAGAGGTAAAACTTATGTAATAGGTCAAGTGTGTTTCTTCCACTTATTATGACCACATCTACAACATAAGATGACAACTTTTACCACCGAATGTGACACATGGATGCCACGTGCTAGCACTTTGGTCATAGGTCAAGTGTGTTTCTACCACCATATGTGACCATTTGTACCACCCAACATGACAACTTCTACAACTAGATATGACCCATGCATGTCATGTGCTAACACTTTGGTCATATGTCAAGTGTATTTTTACCACCATATGTTACCACTTCTACCACTAGACATGACAAAATCTACCACTGAATGTGACCCTTCAATGCCACGTGGTACGACATTAGTCATAGGTCAAGTGTGTTTCTACTACCATATGTGACTACTTCTACCACCAAACATGATAACTTCAACAACTAGATATGACTCTTGCATGCCATGTGCTAACACTTTGGTCATATGTCAAGTGTTTTTCTATCACCAGATGCGACCACATCTACAACTAAACATGACAACTTCTACCACTACCTGTGACCCTTCCATGCCACGTGATAAGACTTTGGTCATAGGTCAAGTGTGTTTCTACCACCTATTATGACCACTTCAACAACATAAGATGACAAATTCTATCACTAGATATGACACTTGGAAGACTTGTGCTAACACTTTGGTCATAGGACAAGTGTGTTTCTACCATCATATGTGACCATTTCTATCACCCAACATGACAACTTCTACAACTAGATATGACCCATGCTTGCCATGTGCTAACACTTTGGTCATATGTCAAGTGTGTTTCTACCATCATATGTGATCACTTCTACAACTAGACATGACAACATCTACTACTGAATGTGGCCCTACAATGCCACGTGGTACGACTTTGGTCATAGGTCAAGTGTGTTTCTACCACTATATGTGACTACTTTTACCACCCAACAAGACAACTTCAATAACTAGATATGACCCTTGCATGCCATGTGCTAACACTTTGGTCAAATTTCAAGTGTGTTTCTACCACCATATGTGACCAATTCCATAACTAAACATGATAACTTCTACCACTACCTGTGACCCTTCCATGCCACGTGATAAGACTTTGGTCATAGGTCAAGTGTGTTTCTACCACTTATTATGACCACTACTACAACATAAGATGGCAACTTCTACCACTAGATATTACACTTAGAAGCCTTGTGCTAACACTTTGGTCATTGAACAAGTGTGTTTCTACCACCTTATGTGACCATTTCTACCACCCAACATGACAACTCTACAACTAGATATGACCCTTGCATGCCAAGTGCTAACACTTTGGTCAAATGTCATGTGTGTTTCTGCCACCATATGTGACCACTTCTACCACTAGACATGACAACTTCTACCACTGAATGTGACCCTTCATGCCACGTGGTACGACATTGGTCATAGGTCAAGTGTGTTTCTACCATCATATGTGACTACTTCTACCACCTAACATGACAACTTCAACAACTACATATGACCCTTGCATGCCATGTGCTAACACTTTGGTCATATGTCAAGTGTGTTTCTACCACCATATGTTACCACTTCTACAACTAAGCATGACAACTTCTACCACTACTTGTGACCCCTTCCATGCCACGTGATAAGACTTTGGTCATAGGTCAAATGTGTTTCTACCACCTATTATGACCACTTCTACAACATAAGATGACAACTTCTACCGCTAAATGTGACAATTGGAAGCCTTGTGCCAACATTTTGGCCATATGACAAATGTATTTCTACCCCCATATGTGATCATTTCTACCACCCAACATGACAACTTCTACAACTAGATATGACCATGGAATGCCATGTGCTAACACTTTGGTCATAGGCAAAATGTGTTTCTTCCACCATATTTGATAACTTCTACCACCATGAATGACAACTTCTACAACTAGATATGACCCTTGGAAGCCTTGTGTTAAAACTTAAGTCATAGGTCAAATGTATTTCTACCACGTATTGTGACAACTTCTCCAACATAAGATGACAACTTCTACCACCGAATGTGACACTTGGATGCCGTGTTCTAACATTTTGTTCATAGGTCAAGTGTGTTTTTACCACCATATGTGATATTTTCTACCACCCAACATGACAACTTCTACAATTAGATATGACCCTTACATGCTATGTGCTAATAATTTTGTCATATTTCAAGTGTGTTTCTACCACTATATGTAACCTCTTCTACAACTAAACATGACAACTTCTACCACTACATGTGACTTCTACAACTAGATATGACCCTTGCATGTCCTGTGCTAACACTTTTGTCATATGTCAAGTGTATTTCCACCACCATATGTGCCCACTTCTACAACTAAACATGATAACTTCTACCACTAGATGTGACCCTTCCATGCCACATGATAAGACTTTGGTCATAGGTCAAGTGTGTGACTACCACCATATTGACCACTTCTACCACCTGGGATGAAAACTTCTACCACTAGATACGACACTTGGAAGCCTTGTGTTTAAACTTATGTCATAGGTCAAGTGTATTTCTACCACGTGTTGTAACCACTTCTACAACATAAGATGAAAACATCTACCACTGAATGTGACACTTACAGGCCATTTGTAAACACTTTGGTCATAGGTCAAGTGTGTTTCTACCATCATATGTGACCATTTCTACCACCCAACATGACAACTTCTACAACTAGATATGAACCTTGCATGACATGAACTAACACTTTGGTCATATGCCAAGTGTTTTCTACCACCATATATAATCACTTCTTTCACAAGACATTACAACTTCTACCACTGAATGTGACCCTTCCATGCCACATGATACGACTTTGGTCATATGTCAAGTATGTTTCTACCACCATATGTGACTACTTCTACCACCCAACATGACAACTTCTACAACTAGATAAGACCCTTGCATGCCATGTGCTAACACTTTGGTCATATGCCAAGTGTGTTTATACCACCATATGTGACCACTTCTACCACTAAGGTTGACAACTTCTGCCACTAGATATGATACTTGGAAGCCACGTGGTAAAACTTATGTAATAGGTCAAGTGTCTTTGTACCACCTATTATGACCACTTCTACAACATAGGATGACAACTTCTACCACCGAATGTGACACATGGTTGTCAGGTGCTAACACTTTGGTCATAGGTCAAGTAAGTTTCTACCACCTATGTGACCATTTCTACCACACAACATGAGAACTTCTACAACTAGATATGTCTCTTGAATGCCATGTGCTAACACTTTGGTCATAAGTAAAGTGTGTTTCTACCACCATATGTGACAACTTCTACCACCGAGAATGACAACTTCTACCACTAGATATGACACTTAGAAGCCTTGTGTTAAAACTTATGTCATAGGTCAAGTGTATTTCTACCATGTATTGTGACAACTTCTACAACATAAGATTACAACTTCTACCTCCGAATGTGACACTTGGATGCCGTGTGTTAACACTTTGTTCATAGGTGAAGTGTGTTTCTACCACCATAGGTGATCATTTCTACCACCCAACATGACAACTTCTACAACTAGATATGACCCTTCCATGCCACGTGGTAAGACTTTGGTCATAGGTTAAGAGTGTTTCTACCACCATTTGTCACCACTTCTACCACTAGATATGACCTTTTCTTGCCATGAGCTAACACTTTGGTTATAGGTAAAGTGTGTTTCTACTACCATATGCGACCATTTTTACCACCCAACATGACAACATCTACAACTAGATATGATCTATGCATGCCATGTGCTAGCACTTTGGTCATATGTTAACTGTGTTTCTATCACCATATGTGACCACTTCTACCACTAAACATGACAACATTTACCACTGAATGTGACCCTTCAATGCCACATCGTACGACAACGGTCATAGGTCAAATATGTTTCTACCACCATATGTGACTACTTCTACCACCAAACATGACAACTTCAACAACTAGATATGACCCTTGCATACCATGTGCTAACACTTTGGTCATATGTCAAGTGCGTTTTTACCACCATATGTGACCACTTCTATAACTAAACACGACAACTTCTACCACTAGCTGTGACCTTTCCATACCACGTGATAAGACTTTGGTCATAGGTTAGGTGTGTTTCTACCACCTATTATAACCACTTCTACAACATAAGATGACAATTTCTACCACTAGATATGACACTTGGAAACCTTGTGCTAACACTTTGGTCAGAGGACAAATGTGTTTCTACCATCATGTGTGACCATTTCTACCATCCAACATGACAACTTCTACAACTAGATATGACCTTTGAATATCATAGGTAAATTGTGTTTCTACCACCATTTGTGACCACTTCTACCACCAAGGATGACAACTTCTACCACTAGATTTGACACTTGCATGCCGTGTGCTAAAACTTTGGTCATATGTCAAGTGTGTTTATACTACCTTATGTGTCCACTTCTACCACAGTTGATGACAATTTCTACCACTAGATATGACACTTGGAAGACGTGGTAAAACTTATGTAATAGGTCAAGTGTGTTTCTACCACGTATCGTGACCACTTCTATAACACAAGATGACAACTTCTACTACTAAATGTGACACATGGATGCCGTGTGCTTGCACTTTGGTTATAGGTCTAGTGTATTTTTACCACCATATATGACCACTTCTACCATCCAACATGACAACTTCTACCACTAGATATGACCTTTGCATGTCATGAGCTAACATGGTCATAGGTAAAGAGTGTTTCTACCACCTTATGTGACCAAATCTACCATAAAACATGACAACTTCTAGCACTGAATGTGACCCTTCCATGCCATGTGGTAAGACTTTAGTCATAGGTCAATTGTGTTTCGGCCACCAGATGTGACTACTTCTACCATACAATATGACAACTTCTACCACTTGATATGACCTTTACAAGCCATGAGCTAATACTTTGGTCATAACTCAAGTTTGTTTCTACCACCAAATATGACCACTTCTACCACCAGGGATGACAACTTCTACCACTAAATATGACACTTGGAAGCCTTGCTTTTTATACATACGCCGTAGGTCAAGTGTATTTCTACCACGTGTTGTGATCACTTTTACAACATAAGATGACAACTTCTACCACGGAATGTGGCACTTGGATGCCGTTTGCTAACACTTTGGTCATAGATCAAGTGTGTTTCTACCACCGTATGTGACCATTTTTATCACCGAACATAACAACTTCTACAACTAGATATGACCCTTGCAAGCCATATGCTAACACTTTGGTTATATGTCAAGTGTGCTTCTAGTACCATATGTGACCACTTTTACCACTCGACATGACAACTTCAACAACTAAATGTGACCCTTCCATGGCACGTGATACAACTTTTGTCTTAGGTAAAGTATGTATCTACGACCATATATGACTACTTCTACCACCCAACATGATAACTCGATATGACAACTTCTACAACTAGATCTGACCCGTGCATGCCATGTGCTAACACTTTGGTCTTATGTTAAATGTGTTTATACCACTAAGGATGTCAACTTCTACCACTAGATATGACACTTGAAAGTCATGTGGTAAAACTTTTGTCATATGTAAAGTGTGTTTTTACCACCATATGTGACCACTTCTACCACACAAGATGACAACTTCTACCACTGAATGTCACCCTTCCATGCCACGTGGTAAGACTTTGGTCATAGGTCAAGTGTATTTCTACTACCACATGTGACCACTTTAACCACCTAACATGACAGCTTCTTCAACTAAATATGACCCTTGCATGCCATGTGCTAACACTTTGGTCATATGTCAAGTGTGTTTATACCACAATGTCACCACTTCTACCACTAAGGATGATGTAACGACCTGGTATAGACCCTAATGGTAACAACTCGGTTGATAACGACCCGTGTAAACATCCAACCCAAACCCTAAGTGTTAGTGATGGATAGTCCATGAGACCATGGAACACGGAAGGAGTTTAGAACCCTAACTCGAATCGAAAATCCTAGGTACGGCCCGGAAACCCTAAAAAGGTCCAAAATACAGGCAACAAAATCCTAACACCCGGAGAATATCCTAGCATTCTAAATGAAGTAAATATCATGAAATAATGAATTAAAAATCAAAATCCTCATAAATAAGGTAAAATGACCATTTTACCCTTAGTACAACAAAAAGCATTAAAACCTCAAATTTTGACATATGAATACACTAAATCAAGAATTTAAGTACAATTAAGTAGCAAAAGATAAAATAATATCAAAAATGCCAAAAAAAAAACCCCTTAGTGGCCGACCACCTTGGGGGATGTGCCAAAAATGACTTTTTTGCTTCTTTTTAGCTTTAAATGATGAGAAATGTGTTAAATAAAGCATTATGATGATTCCAAATTTGTTGAACAAGTAATATATCTAATAATATAGTGTTATAAGTCAACAAAAGTAAATAAATTATTATTGAAGTTCATACATAACAAAATAAGTTAAAAAGTCATATATTGCTAAAATAGCTTAATTTGACTTAAAAGACTACATCTATTTAATCAACTCCTATGAAACATATGATAATACATGAAAATACTATATTTCTCATAAACATACAAAAATAATAAGTCTCAGTAAGAAAAAATTCCAAAAAGATACATTAAATTAACTTTTAATGCATTTTCTTGCACAATGGGGGCACGAAAATCAAGGCAAATCCTTTGATTGATGGGGGATCAGATTTTTGTCCCCCAAACAGCCACGTAGCTACTTTTAGCTTCCCGAAATTTGAATTTTAGCCTTCAAGAATTAAATCATGTTAAATCAACCTCAAATCACATTTAATGAAATGAAGAAAAAATGGACTCTTTGTGTACTTTTGTCTCCCCTTGTCCCCTAACCTTTTCCTATTTAAACCAATCCAAACGCCACACTCTCCCCTTCAAAAGTTTTGTGCATATAGAGAGAGAAAGATTTGGTTGAGTGTTCTTGAGTTGTTCCATGAGTTGAGGAAGAAGAAAGAAGAAAAAAGAGAAAACCAGGAAGATTTTCGAAAGCTAAGTCAAAATCAATCCTCCACCATCCTTTGATCTCTCAAACTTGTAAGTAAAACCTCTAAATCTTGTATCCAAGATCCCTCAAAATATCCCGCAATCCATCCCTTTAAACACTCTAAAAATTAAGAACCGAAATCGAACCGAAAAGGCCTTATAGTTGGAAACTTAGGAACTGTTTTGATTATGAATGATATGAGAAGTTGTTGTATGTTATTATCTTTGCGTTTGATGATCTCTAAGTGTGAGAAAATAGATCTAAAACTTGACATAACATAAATAGAGGACCTAAACCCTAAGAGGCTTGATTTTCTAGAACTTTGACATTTCTTCCCAGAGAATTGAAATGCTATAACTCAATGTAGAAATTTTCTCTAAACTTAATTTTTATGTCCAGAGTTATCTTTTCATGTTATCTATTATCCAAAGTTGGTTTCAACTCATTTGCATAACCAGAACTCAAGATATTGTAATTTTATCAAAGTGTGTCATTTTCTAACCACTCAACACCACTGACTTGGAAACCCAAGTTTAGAATGAGATCCGAACTTTGCTCAAAACATGAAAGTTGTATATAACATGTATATCCATGTACCCACCAAAAATGAGAACAAAATATTGAGGTTTGATAGGTCACAAAGTTTTTTAACGTCTCTGTTGAATTTCAGCCTCTGAGAAACATTCTGTCACATATTTGTATATAGTCCACAACACCTATTTTTAGTGACCTATTCCAAAAGTGGTCTACATGAAATTTGTAGATAACATATTTAAGTATTTTATTACCAAAAATCAGACCTTAAACTCTCTGGATGATATCCCAAAATCATTTCAAACCCTCTGTCCAAAACTGGCTTTACTGAGTTTTGGTGGCTAACAGAACCTACTTTCTAAAATGGCCAAAAATTCTAACTTGTTTCAAACACCTACCCTTAGCTCTAATCATTAAACTTGTAGGGGACTTGTTAAAATAGAACATACTAAAAACTGGGCTTATTTGGACTTCATTTGATACCCCAAAACCGAGAGCAACATAAGCTAGTTTTTGGTAAAATCTGGGGTAAGTGCTAAACCATTTTTTTCTTAGGGTGAAATGTTCAACCATTTGCCTTAGGATTTGGCCTTGGTGTTAAACATGAGAGTTGTAGAAAATATTTTTATCAAAATGGTGTTTAAAAATCATAGCTTAATTTCAAGTCTAGGTACCCCAAAACTATGTCGGTCCTTTTAATTTAATACTTGATTTTAGCCTTAAAAGTTGCTAAGTGTGATTCGAGCACCCTTTGCTATAAGACCCAAATTTTTGTATAATGACTTATTTGAATTAGTTGATTAATATTTCTAAGTGAATGTATGAAGATTTGGAACCCATGTTATCATATGTGAATCATATCTTGAGAATTGTAGTTTGTGCCTCACATACTTGTACTTTATACTTTGCACATTATACCATGAATCTTGCCGTGCTAGTTGATGTCATGCTATAAATAGTTAAACTTGAGATCCATATTATACATCATTGACATTATCATTTGCATCCCGGCATGTTGGAGTCCATCTGTGCAAACCGTTGTTGGGATGGGCTATGTTGAGATTGTTCTTCTTGGTTCTATATCTAGGGCATCGCTGGTTACCATTTTTTAAAAATATTTTGGAATGTATTCCCCTTGTACACCCTGGGTTCGTCCCCGGTGTTATAAAATTGGTTTTTACACCCTGGGCTCGACCCCGGTGTTACAGAAATAGTTTATGAATATTGTTGGGGACCATGGGTTCGTCGCCAGCATTTTGGTTTCGATAGTTTAGATTTTTGGGTAAGTCGGAGAGAGCCTAATTCGGCTGACTTAATCCTACTACAGTGGTAATTCAGAGATAGCCCAATTATGGCTGTCTTAAATCCCTAATCCTAGTATTTTTCTTTCGGTAATTCGGAGATAGCTAATTCGGCTAACCGAATCCCACTGCGGTGGTAATTCGGAGATAGCCTAATTCGGTTTATCTAATCCCATTAGGTAATTCGGAGGCCCTAATTTGGCTGACCTAATCCCACTGCGGTGGTAATTCAGAGATAGCCTAATTTTGGCAGACCTAAACCCCTCATCTTGGTACTTTGCATCGGGTAATTCAGAGATAACCTAATTCAGTTGACCTAATCCCATTGGGTAATTCGGAGATAACCTAAATCAATTTACCTGATCCCATTGGGTAATTCGGAAAGAGCCCAATTATGATTGTCCTAAACCCCTCATTTTAGTACTCTGGTGTTTTTTGACGTGGAATTCCTGTAATTATCTGGGTGATGCTGGGTTGAGCATCTGCATTTCAAACACGCATGTTTATTGGCTTATTTGCTATCATGTCATAAATTTGACCATCTCCTTGACTGTAAACTGTACTAGGTGTTTTATGGTATGTGTTGCGGTGAATTTTGTACCGTGAGATTAGTTAGAAGGTTAGAGTATTTTGCTTCTAGGCCTTGGCTCATGGCATTCGTGCCACAGGTAGGGAGGAGTTTTTAGAAAAATTCATCTATGAGGGAGTAAAATAGTTTGAAGAACATGGCGAGTTCCTAGAGCTCGTGGATTTTGCTGATGCATTCTGAGGAGTCGAGACATCTGCTTTTATACTTATATTTAGTTCTCTCGAGCTTAGTGTAATTTTTGAAATTTCTTAGTGAAACTGTAATAATTAAGTACTTTGAACAGCTCAGAACTCCTTTATGATGTAATAACTAACGTGTGTAAGTATGAATGAATGGCTAGAATATCCATTTATTTATATTTATGTATGTCCCGACGTGCCCGGAGGACAGGGCGTCACAGATGACAACTTCTACCACAGGTTATGACACTTGGAAGCCATGTGGTAAAACTTACGTAATAGGTCAAGTGTATTTCTACCACTTATTGTGACCACTTCTACAACATAAGATGACAACTTATACTACAAGATATGACACTTGGAAGCCTGTGGTAAAACTTACGTAATAGGTTATGTGTATTTCTACCACCTATTGTGACCACTTCTACAATGTAAGATTACAACTTCTACCACTGAATGTGATACTTGGATGCCATTTGCTAATACTTTTGTTGCAGGTCAAGTGTATTTCTATCTCCAAATGTGACCACTTCTACCACCAAAGATGACAACTTCTACCACTAGATATGACACTTGCATTTTTTTTTTGGTCATTAATTGTAACATATAATAGAAAAGAAAAATGTACATGTTTCGAAGGGGCATACTCCAGGTAGTTACATCACTTACCAACATAACAAAAGGAAACTAATAACTTACGAAATCCAACCCCCCCTAACGGCGGGAATACATAATTATAAAGCAAAACCATGCACAACCTGCATGGATAGAAGACAACAGAATAACTAACAAGCCCAAATGCAACCCACATGGGTTGGATGCCACATAACAAGCTAACTCAGCTGGCTAATGTCGTGCCGATACACCCGAACTTACTGAAAACATAAGCCAAAGCTAACTCCTCTAAAAATAAATAAGTTAGGATTATTGAGGATTCCTAATTCTTGCAGAAGATCGGTTCCTCGATAGGGTCACAAATTTCAAAATTCAGGCAAAAAAACGAGAGAACAACATCTGGAAAAAGCATAGAGAGGATAGCCGGCACCTGTAACCCAAATTATGCAGAAATCAAAATCGATCCTAAACATTACCAAGAAGGCATCTAAACCCCACAAGCTACGGAAGACAAAGAAAATGGTTCTCTACTCAAGAGAACCTTCGCTCGAAAAACCATCAAGCCTATCTTCGCATCCAAATGAGTAAAATTAAACACCTCCCTAACAATGTAAAGATCTGATAAGACCCCTGAGCAACAAAACAAATTCCATTGGCACAATACACTAACAAAATATAACAAAACAACCTCTGAAATGAGAGCCCATTTTGCAGGTCCCACCACCATAATGCAACAAACCGCCCGATGGAGAGATATCCTAAATGGACTGGGGCCCACCGATCACTTCCCAATTTGATTTACCACACATCTGGGTCCCACAAGCAGAACATGCCTTTGCGGGCCCATGTGCGCAAAGTCGCTAGTTTTTGCAACTTCCCATGTGCGAACCTACATTCTGAGACGTGAGGCTCACAAGCCATAAACCATTATCACAGGTCCCACCAGTTGTGACAACCTGTAAACCCGCTGCCCCATATCTTGACATCTGATAGCTTCACACCTCACCAGCTACCCACGTGCAAACAGAGATGTGTAACCCACTTCATCTTCTCCCCAAGACCTTAGTAAAAACCAAGCCAGCGCTGAGGATACCCATTAGCGACTTCTTTGACAGCAATTTCAAAATGAGTTTCAGAATGTGCACATCGTCGCCATTTTCTTGCGAATTCGACTGAAGCATAGAGCAGAGAATTATTTGAAGTTGTAGCTTTCAGCGAATCTGGTTTCTCATCAAGTTCATCTTCCACCAGAGCTCCCTTGGAAGTTCACTAAAAGCTAGTGACTTATCAGTCCATGCTGTTAAAAAAATGATAGCGATGACATATGACCTACCACTTTGGTCATAGGTCAAGTGTGTTTCTACCACCATGTGTGACCACTTCTACCACTAAGTATTACAACTTCTACCGCTAGATGTGAGACTTGGAAGCCATTTTGTAAAACTTATTTCATAGGTCAATTGTATTTCTACCACGTAAAGTGACTACTTTTACCACTGAACATGACATCCTCTACCACTAGATGTGACCCATGTATGTAATGTGCAAAGTCTTTGGTCTTAGGTCCAGTGTATTTCTACCACATAAATTGACCACTTCTACCACTTCACATGACAACTTCTACCACAAGATGTGACCGTTGGATGAAATGGCCTAAGTCATTGGTCTTTGGTCGTGTGTTTTGCCTCTCAAACTGACCAATGGACATGACCACTTCTACCACTCTATTTGACCATAATTACTACTAGAAATGACCACTTCTATCACTCCAGCTGACCATACGATGCCAAGTGGTAGAAACATATTACGATGTGTGCTATCACGTGGATCAATTTAGTAGCTTAAAAATATAAATATTAAAATTATACATGTTGTAAATGTAAATAACATTTAGGCAATAATAGTTTAATTTTATTTGTCAAATGTGCATTTGAAAAGAGAAGTCTATGGTGTTTATCAAAGCTACTTACCACTACATATAACCAAAAACTAAACTCAATATTACAAATTTTACCCAAACAAATCACAACATATGTCAAACAAATGACAACTTCTACCACCATATATGATAATAGTTACAACTACATATCAACACTTGAACTATAGGACAAAGACATTTTTAGTACCTAATATGCATTGTAAAAATAAAAGATTAAATTCATAAGTTTATTAAATTGTATTAAATTAAAGGTGCAATGAAAATTGTATTAAATTGGAAGCAACGTATTAAATTAAAAGTGTAAAGAAAAGTTTGTTTCTACCACTCAAAGTGACCACGTTTATCATAGGAGATGACCACTTCTACCACTCAATGTGAGCATTGGAAGGAATGTATTAAAGTAAAGATGTAGAGAAAATTGTATTTCTACCACTCAAAGTGACCATTTCTAGCATTGTACATGACCACTTCTACCATGGAATGTGAGCATAGGATGCCAAGAGAAAAGTCAAAGGTGCAATGCCAATGGTGTTTCTACTACTCAAAGTGAACACTTCTACCACTGGACATGACCACTTCTACAACTAAATGTGACTTTAGGATGCCAAGTGGTAACTCAAAGTTGTAAGTCCAATGGTGTTTCCACCACTAGACATGACCACTTCTACCATTGGACATAACTACTTCTACCATAAAATGTGACTATAGGATACCAAGTGATAAGTCAAAGGAGTACGGCCTGCAAACTTTTTACCACTAAAAGTGACCACTACTACCACTAGACATGACCACTTCTACCATAGAATGTAACCATGTGTTGCCAATTTTTAACTCAAAGTTGTAAGGCCAATGGTGTTTCTACCACTCAAAGTGACCACTTCTATCACTTGACATGACCACTTCTACAACTTTATGTGACCATTGGATGCCATGTATTAACTTAAAGGTGTTTTTACCGCTCAAAGTGACCACTTCTATCACTTGACATGATCACTTCTACAATTTTATGTATTAACTTAAAAGTGTTTCTGCAAATTATTTCAACATGCATTAAATATTCATAATGTGCACAAATTAAAATATTTTGAGATTTGCTTTCATTAAAAATAGTAGCGAGTGATATAAAATAAGTATTTGTTTCGTTTAAATAGTTTTTTGAACAAATTGATGGGATATTTCAAACAATGATTTCAGATCTTTGCTTTGAGAATGAAATAAAACCATATTGAACATATGTTTACCAATTAAATATAGTCATACATTTTAAGATAATAGATAACAAAAATTCAACTATCATTAATTTTGACCAATCATAAGACGACGCGTGTTATTATTCAAGTTAAACAATTGAAGAAATTTTTAAAAATGAAATACGACTTTTAAGAATTTATAAAAATGATGATACATTGTTCGACTCGTGTAATACTTATAATGAATATGCACTATATATGATTATATTATTTAATATAATACAATCATCAAGTATTTAAATTTGTACCATAGTTTTATATATGATGCCGTTACCGTTACATAATGGTTTTGGTAGCCTCCGTTACCCAATACGGTCGATTTTTCGGTGTGAAAGAAACCCACAATTGTAACTCAAGATTTTTGTTTTTAAAAAAATACGACATTGATACATGCTTCTTTACAACCTCCCTCCAAAAAAATTAGTTCTATACAAATTAAAGTTCAAACAACAATATATATTTTGAAGTAAAATATTCAAAGTTAAAATTTAATTAACAGATTTTTTTGCTTTAATATATAAAATACGTTATAGTTATTAAAAATTTAATGACATTTTAGTTGTACATTATGGATTTATAAAACATAAATTCATTAATTACTAAATACAAAATTAATGAGTTAAATTTTAATTTGATTATATACCAACAAAATTAAGACATATATTGAATCATGCCCAAAAAGTAAACAAAATTTAAGAAAGTAATTATTTTAAACTTCAATAGATATATTTATGGAATAAAAAAATTTGTTAATTTTTATGTTTTTGTGCAAAAAATAAAAAAATTGACAGTTCCGGGAACCACTATTGTTACACTATGGTCGTTACGCATTTTTAACCGCGCCAACACTACTGTTACCATTACGCCAGCTGCTATCGATTTCTAAATGAAGTAAATACATATAAAATCAATTTTATTTTTTTTGTTTAGTTTGAAGATTGCAAATAGTACATATAGTGCGTGAAAGACAATTTAAAAAAATATTACAAATTTATCGTATTTTTACAATATTCTATCCATTTTCACAATATGAAATGTTTTTTTAGTTGAGAACATGTGGCGCCCAACCAGTGCTCACAAGGCGCTCAACAGGCTTGTTGAGCACCAATTGCCGAGAGTGAGGCACCCAACACCTGCAATCCATCTTCAAACGCCAAATTGGTCTTTGGAGTTCGCGCCCAACGCGCGCTCAAGCTCTAGTTGAGCACCAACCTTGTTTCAACTCCTAGTACCCCACGTGTTTATTCCATTTCACTCCACTTCTACCACGCAGTCTCCAAACTTTAACCTCACCGCATAAAACCCTAACGGTAGTATCTTTCTGTGAAGTGCGATTATACCTCTTTCCGTCTTCAAACCTTAATTGAATCGACTCGAAAAGGTTGGGGACGGACTCATCTACTCCCTTCAATGGTCTTCACATATCCCTCTCATGAAGGTGACCACATTTCTCCCTTGCTCCTCTTCGTTTGATCTCAAGGTTCGGGTTTTTTGGGATCTTGTGTTCGAAGTCTGTAATTTGTTCTTCAGTGGCTGACGTATATGAGTCCTAAAACCTCCACTCAAAAGCCTCCTAAGGCTAAGAAATCGTCGTTTGACTCTACTAGGTTTGTTTGCCAAGATGCCTCTGACCATTTTCACTCTACTTACTCCTCACGCGATGTAATTTGTGAACGTCCTGTACATGCCAATGAGCTGTTGCATCTTCCATTTGTGTCCTGGGTGCGTACCGTAGGTTGGCAGAGTCTTCTTGCATACCATGGTTCTATGAACCTCACATTGGTTCAAGAATTCTACAGCAACATTAGGGCAGTTTCTCACTTAGCGTCGTCGTTCATTTCCACCGTTCGGGGTGTTGATTTCGAGTTCAATACCCACTTCATTGGTGAATGCCTTGGCATTGCACCTATTTCTGCCGGTGACCTCGACTACCCCATTAGGACAAAATCTCATCAAATTCCTTCGTCGAGGGACGCCATCATCCCAATTTTGTGCGGACAAATCATGGAATGGACGGACTGAGGAGTATTAAAACAAACTTGGCTAAAGGATGAGTATAAGCTACTCAATCTTTTCCTTAGTGCCAATGTGGACCCCCTGTACCCATTTGTTGGACGTTAACTATCGTCGGGCATATGAGATGGTGTGTATTGCAACGGGCCAAAAAGTTGATGTATGTCGAATTTTCATGGAGAATTTTCTCAAATTTGATCTGTCCAAATCCCAAGCCAACCGTGACTTATCTCTACCTTATGGACTTTTTCTCATTAACCTCTTTCATTCACGTAATTTCCATGAGCTGTCTATGGACCGCCGAACCCCAATTGAGTGACCACTTGGTATTCATACGATCTGTCACGCCCCAAACTTGGGGTCACGTGAAACACCCATAAACAACCAAGATAGCGCCCAACCCAAGAATACACTCTCAAATAAACCATACATGAATTGTATATAATCGCCAAACGGCATACATTACACGGTCCCAACGCCAAAAAACATGTTATAGTACACATGTAACAGAAATAAAAGAAAATGAAGACTATAGCTCTTTTACCTCTCCAACACATCAAAATCAACCTACGTGACCAGTACCTGAAGAAAACCAAATTTCACACCGTGAGCCAAAGCTCAGCAGAAACTAGACAGCACATACAGTAGAAGCTAAACATGCTAGGAAAATAAGGTGCAGTTTAAAACTCTTTTTCAAGCCTTTAAAATAATTTCACATGCAAAGCAAAGCGAGGATACAAACCATGTTTTGACTCACTCACAGGAGCCTTGAAAATAGTCAAAAAATAGTTTTTAGATCGCAATTCACACGACTCTTAAAACAATTTAAAATTAGTTTTATCCATCTCAAAATGCAATTTATGTAGTCCGTGTTACACCTGTATCCTCAGGATCACAATTTCATCCTTCGGATTCACACCCAAGCGTACCTTTAGGATCATATTTTCATCCTTCAGGCACTCACAAACACGTCCTCAGGATCACATTTCCATCCTTCAGACAATCACACACACGTCTTTAGGATCACATTTCTGAAGGGATTTCCATCCTTTAGACAATCACACACACGTCTTTAGGATCACATTTTCATCCTTCAGACAAAACGCATAACCTAACCAGGATTTAAATGCATAGAATCACGCACTATCACTACATTACACAAACCACGTCACATTTTACACATGCGGCTCACACAACACCTGCAACTCATGCAACATGCATCACATGCATCCATTCCTCATATTCCACATAACTATGCCTATAAAACTCCTGAGTTTAAAGCATGCAACTACGGTACACGTAACGATACAAAAACATGTAATCCACATACACAAACCGTACATAAATAAATAGTTATAAATATACATAACCATGTATAACAATACATCACGACGCCACCCGCCATATAACCCAACAAGATATCACATTCCACAAACCCGTCATCCGTCACCCAAATGACCCGTCCAAACACCGAGACCCGTCTACGCACCGAGACAACCAACACCTAACCTGGAGGTCAACGCCTGAACCTCCCACAGAATGGTTCTCACTAAAACTCATTTCAAATCGAACCACGGACCCACGCGTCCCGCACATAACGATCACGCACACAACCGTGCCATGACACCCAAAATCTAACCACGCACGTAAACCCAAGGACGACATCTAAACAAACACCCGAAGCCATGGCATGACTCCCGAAGCCACCACAACACCAACAAACCCCAAAAAGAATCCAAAAGTATTTCAATAGACTAATCCCACAATCAATCCACGAAATACCGTTAGAAACCAATTGAAAACCAAAGACCCAACCACCAACACATCATAACCCAGACCAACACACGCCCAACACGGCCAACACAAAACCACACACACCGAACATGGCCAACACGTTCCCACACAAACCCATGACGCCCCAAGAAATAAAAAACTTCAAAAAAAGGGGCAACGAGGATGAAAATTAAGCATTTCCAAAATATTCGGCCAAAAACGGGTGAAAAATGATTAAGAAATTTTGACATACCTTCACTCTTTTGATCATAACTTTTTTCACAAAAATAATTTTAAAGTGAGAGAAGTGTCATTGGAAAGAAAACTTTCGAGGCTTCAATTTGAACCCAAAAAAGACCCAATTCGAAGTCTGGAAGACGGAGATATGATCAAAAGAAAAAAGCTCAAAAATGGCCCTACGACCACAGCGCTCGCAGAGCGCTCGCAAAGCGCTTGAGCGCCTCACCACCAGTGAGCAGCACCTGCTAGGCACCCGCTAGGCGCTTAAGCAGCCTTATGCGTGCACAGACGCACCAGGTCGTCCCAAATTCGAATTCTAAGCCCCCAAACTCTCAAACACTCACTATAATGCTTCAAAACACATATAAACTTACCAACCCACATATTACTAACACCTACAGACATACACGAGCCCAAAACATCAAGAATCACCGAACGAAAAATCTCAAAATTCGGTTCACCCAACCGAAAACAGCACAAAAACGATTTTAAACCAAAACCCAATCTTTAAATCGATTTTTCATGCATTTCTTACCGGTAAAAATACGCACGATTACACGTAGTACCCTTATAAGACATGAGAGTCTAGAATCCTCTCTCGGTGAGTTAAAAACTCAACATCTCGATCCACGTGTAAAATCAAACTTCGTCGAAATAAAATTCTGTCCGGATGAACGCATAGCCCACTGTGCCAAAAGCAAGGATCCATTATTGGATCGTTAAAAAATAAGCCCCGGGCCCCCGAGAACTTAGAGTGAAGGCAGAGAGAAAAAGGAAAAAACTTACTGGAGAAGTTTTGAAAAATATCTTTTGAAAATATCTAACTCCAGATATTTATAGGTCTCCAAAATATCTTTTTTTGAAATTTTTTGAAATTCGCACCACAACACCCCACGGCCCCAGGAACCTACCCCGCATGCACATCTAAGCCCGATCATACATCAAAAGTATAAAAACATGTTATGACGAAAACACGAAATGCGTGTCAAAAAATGCCGAAAAAGAAAATGAGTCAATGTCTCACAACTCTACCCCCTTAAAGGAATTTTACTCCCGAAATTCAACTCAAGATCAAACCAACAAATCATCAATCGCAATCAACACAGCCATACGAGATGGTTAGCCAAACCATTACTAGGATATAGTCAAATAAAGTCAGGCATCCTAAACAATGGCCAACTATTTCAAAGACACGGGATCTACAACTCACCCCAACCTCACATCCTCACCAATCGCTGTCTCAACACAGCACACCACCCATGAAGTCCACCACCAATTCCAAACCCTTGGTCACGGCCTTGAACACAGCCTCACCCTCTCCGCGCAAACATCAGGTCTATGGAAGAACATAAGAAGCAACATATAAACACAAACCACATAAACATGCAAACACATAAGCCAATCGGTTCATGCTAAATAAACCCCACATACCGAGGAGAACCGACAAGAATGGCACGTCAATCTAGATAACCTACTCAGATTTTTGGGTAAAAATCACGTCAGCTAAACGCATTTCTAACTTAGCTCCCAAGTTTATTAATCCAAACGCCCAAATGCAGGACTAATCAATCCCACAGTTCAACCCCCATGCACACATATACACATCATTCACATATTTAACATGTCAACACGTTTATGTTGTCAGAGCGTTTAAACACATGCAATCAAGCACACGCAACCAACCTCACACGGGATACACCCTCTTCCCACGGCTCTTAGGTATTCGAACCCAGAGCTCTGAAACCATTATGTCATGCCCCAAACTCCGGGTCACGTGAAACACCCATAAACAACCAAGATGGTGCCCAACCCAAGAATACACTCTCAAATAAACCATACATGCACTGTATATAATCACCAAACGGCATACATTACACGGCCCCAACGCCGAAAAACATGTTATAGCATACATGTAACAGAAAGAACAAAAAGGAAGACTACACCTCTTCCACCTCTCCAGCACCTCCAGATCAACCTACGTGACCGGTACCTGAAAAAAATCAAATCCCACACCGTGAGCCAAAGCTCTGCAGAAACTAGACACCACATACAGTATAAGTTAAACATGCTAGGAAAACGAGGTGCAGTTTTAAACTCTCTTTCAAGCCTTAAAAACAATTTCACATGCAAGGAAAAGCGAGAATACAAACCATGTTTTCACTCACTCACAGGAGCCTTGAAAATAGTTTAAAAAGGATATTTAGATCGCGATTCACACAACTCTTAAAACTATTTAAAATTGATTTTATCCGTTTTATAATGCAGTTCATGCAGTCCGTGTTACACCTATATCCTTAGTATCACATTTCCATCCTTCGGATTCACACCCAAGCGTACCTTTAGAATCACATTTCCATCCTTCAAGCACTCACAAACGCGTCCTCAAGATCACATTTCCATCATTCAGACAATCGCACACACGTCTTTAGGATCACATTTCTATCCTTTAGACAAAACGCATAACTTAACCAGGATTTAAATGCATAGAACCACGTACTATCACTACGTTACACAAACCACGTCGCATGTTACACACGCGACTCACACAACACCTGCAACTTATGCAACATGCATCACATGCATCCATTTCTCATATTCCACATAACCATGCCTATAAAACTCCTGAGTTTAAAGCATGCAACCACGGTACACATAACGATACCAAAACGTGTAATCCAGATACATAAATCATACATAATTAAATAGTTATAAATGCACATAACTACGTATAACAATACATCATGACGCCACCCTCCATATAACCCAACAAGACATCACATGCCACACACCCGTATCCGTCACCCGAACGACCCATCCACGCACCGGAACAACCAACACCTAACCCGGAGGTCAACGCTTGAACCTCCCACTGAACGGTTCTCACCAAAACTCATTTTAAACCGAACCACGGACCCACATGTCCCGCACATAACCATCACGCACACAACCATACCACAACACCCAAAATCTAGCCACACACGTCAACCCGAGGACGGCATCTAAACAAACACCTGAAGCCACGACACGACTCCCGAAGCCACCACACAACCAACCAAACTCCAAAAAGAATCCAATAATATTTCAATAGACTAATCCCATAATCAATCCACTGAATACAGTTAGAAACCAATTGAAAAACAAGGACCCAACCACCAACACATCATAACCTAGACTAACACATGCCCAACACGGCCAACACGAACCCACACACGCCTAACACGGCCAACACAGTCCCACATAAATCCACAACGCCCCAAGAAACAAGAAACTCAAAAAAAAGGGCAACAAGGATGAAAAATAAGCTTTTCCAAAACATTCGGCCAAAAACGGGTGAAAACAGTTAAGAAATTTTGACATACCTTCACTTTTTTATCATAACTTTTTCCACACAAAGCATTTTAATGTGAGAGAGGTGTCATTGGAAAGAAGACTTTTGGGGCTTCAATTTGAATACAAAAATGACTCAATTTCGAGTCCATATGAGGGAGATATGATAAAAAAAAGGCTCAAAATGGTCCAGCGACCACAGCGCTCGCAGAGTGCTCGCAAAGCGCTTGAGCGCCTCACCACAAATGAGCAGCTCCCGCTAGGCGCTTTTGTGCCCTTCCGCGTGCACAAATGCACCAGGTCGTCCTAGATTCGAATTCTAAGCCCCCAAACTCTCAAACACTCACTATAATGCTCCAAAACACATATGAACTTACCAACCCACATACTACTAATAGCCACATACACACACGAGAGCCCAAAACATCAAGAACCACCAAACGAAACCTCAAAACCCAATTCACCCAACCGAAAGCAACACAAAAACGATTTTAAACCAAAACCCGATCTTTAAACCAATTTTTCATGCATTTCTAACCGGTAAAAACACACACGATTACACGTAGCACCCTTATAAGACATGAGAGTCTAGGATCTCACCTGGGTGAGTTAAAAACTCAACATCTCGATCCACGTGCAAAATTAAACTTTGCTAAAATAAAATTTTGTCCGGATGAACGCGTAGCCCACTGTGCCAAAAGCAAGGATCCGCTGTTGGATCGTTAAAAATCGAGCCCCGGGCCCCCGAGAACTTAGAGAGAAGGCAAAGAGAAAAAGGAAAAAGCTTACTAGAGAAGTTTTGAAAAATATCTTTTGAAATATCTAACTCCAGATATTTATAGGTCTCCAAAATATCTTTTTTTGAAATTTTTTAAAATTCACACCACAACACCCCACGGCCCCAGAACCTACCCCGCTTGCACATCTAAGCTAGATCATGGATTAAAAGCATGAAAACATGTTATAACGAAAACACAAAACGCGCGTCGAAAAATGCTAAAAAAGAAAATGGGTCAGGGTCTCACTTGATCACTCTTAGCTCCTCCCATACTTCACGACGGGGTTCTAGGGGAAAACAAGTGGCAGGGTCGGGAGACACTGCTCATCTAGGGGTAGGTTCTTCATTGCAGCCCTCCGAGGGGGATGAACTGTGTCGAAAATGAGGTCCAGCTACCACTGAACATGACATTGCTTCGCAGCTATCCGAACTTCGAAGTGAACAAGGTCAAATGAGGGACGTCCTAGACCAAGTGCTAGCATTACAGGTTTCTCAAGGGCAGTAATTAGAGAATATTCAAAAATCTCAAGAGACCTTTAATCAGCACTTTGCAGACATTACGGAGCTTTTACAACGATTTCGTTAATTGTGCTGGATGTCTTTTGTCGTTTCTTCCTTTCCTCGCATGAACAATTTATAGATGATGTTTATGACATTTAATGAAAGTGCTTGCACTACCTTGTTGTACTTATGTTCGCAGTGATTGCTAGTGTCTTGCACTTAAACATGGTTGATATGCTATCAAACGACTCAATTTGACAGTTGAATTATAACATTAATGTTAGCCTCTTCTATTCCACCTGACTATGTTATTGGTATGCGTGGTAATTGGTTGTTATTTAAGTGTGGTCATTAGTTGATGGTTATGGCATTTTCTTTCCCGTATGTGAGGACTGGTGCTTCTATTAGCAACGGTGTTTCTTGCCAGGACCTCTTGGCCTACAAATGCTGACAAACGAAGGAATGAAGTTAAGGGAATGTAACAGACCAGCGGTAACTGATAGTTACCAAGGCCTTATACATTCCTTCTAATTATTGACTCTTAAAATACTCATTTACTATTCCATCATAAATAAACTATAGGTATGATTGCTTTCCTTCTAGAATTCAATTGAATTCACTTGTGTGAGTATGGAAGAACTTTGGGACTTTTATGGGTTCTGTATTGAGGCTGTACGTTCCAACTAAAATGCGTACTTATGTATTTAATGATGTGGGGTTAGGATGATTTCAAAGTGCATGAATTACAAGTTCACATATGTTCATGGGTCATATAAGCTCAAGGGAAATCTTATGGTTAACACCTACAAATTTATACAGTGGAGTCTTACAATTGTTTATTTAATGGGGTAAGGGTTAAGACGGAGTTCCCCTTTCTTGTGTCAGGCTGAAGAAGGAAGTATAATAGTTCATGGAGGGAATCGAATTGAAATTTTGAAACAGATTATAATTTAACTGCAATAGGTTGTTCGATTTGTCAATCCACATTGATGTATTTGGTGATTTAATTAAAGGGTTATTAATTTAGGATTGAATTTATATTGTGGGTAATAGTTTGCTAAACAATTGACGAGAATAAGACTACCTGGAGGTTCAACGATAATCGATAAGTATGGTATGTAAGTATGGTATGAAACCTCCAACTCTATCTATGTTATACCCTTCAGGCCCTTAATTCCGTGGTCTTCATTATCCCACTTGCAAGCTACTGCTGTATATAACATAGTAAAGGATGCTTTCAAAAACCATCTACATTCTTCCAAGTATGTAGATTCCTTCTTTCTGTCCTATTGACAAGATGATCCTTGGCTATCGCCTATGGTGTTAAATTAAAAAGGTGGGACATCTAAGCTCGAGGTTGGTCTAACTTAAGTTGATGCAACACTTTTAGATTCAACCTAAAAAGTTGTGTAAATCCTCTTTCTTGCTTGGTGACCAGTTAATAAATCCCTAAATAGTCATTCAGGGCCTTCGGCCTGTTTGACATTGGGTTAAATTTGTTTGGGATTGCAGGTCTTATGTCTCTTGAACTCAAATCTATCTTACCTATACAAGCACGTGCATGGTCTTCTACTCTACTCCGTGGATGACAAGCACAAATCATGCAATTCGAAATAGATATCCTAGATAGCATTATGAATTGCTAAAGCCTTCTTACCTTTTCACAATTAGGTCCAAAAGAGAAACTAATCAATAGTTACTCGACCTGAATTTAATCACAATTGTATAAGATGTTTATTAAATTAAATTAAATATAAACTAATCAATAGTGATGCGAACTAAATTTACTGCTAGGGTAACAGTAAAATGATTTCGGAGTTTAACGAAAACTTACTCGTAAACGCATACATGCACTAATGTCCGTGCATGAATGTTGTCACAAATGGCATAATTGGTGCTAATTAGTGCAAACCCATGTTGGGAAGCCTTCACACAGAAATTTCAAACTTAATAAAATGGGTTGTTTGCGTTATGAATTCTGATTTGTTCACAGTGATTGATATTGTTCGACTCGATGTTAGGTAGTTATAAACACTATTCTATCACAATGGATTAATGTTGGATGGTGGTGGTTGGTTGGTATGTAGAGATCAGGATGGTTCCCCCACAATATTTTCTTGGGGTTTAAAGTGATGCGAACTTAAAAATGTGTTCTTATTCATCATCTTCACCATTAACGCATATGGTTGTTTCTTCAACTCCTCTCACCAAATGGTCACCTGAACCACAACTTGGGCAAATGTACTAATGGTTATAGCTGTGTCACCGCAAATGGATAATTTCGTCGTCGGACAACATGAGAAGTGCTTAGATGAGTTAACTGAAGAAGACGTTTACCAACTAACATTTGACTCAGAAGAGCTTGCCGAAGAGTTCTATAATACATATGCGAAGGTGCATGGATTTAGTGTTCAAAGAGATAATTTACACAAGGACAAGAAAAGTGCAATGGTTGTGTCACGGAAGTGGGTTTGCTCAAAGGAAGGCCAAAGGGAACAGAAATACCTTCAACAACAAGAGCGAAAGAAAGAACCACAGTCATTGACGAGAGTGGGATGTCAAGCTACGTTCTGTATCAAGTTTGATCGCAAATGTGGTACATATGTGGTAGCCAATTTTCTCAATCACCACAACCATCCCATGATAGGGCCCCTTGGTGTTGGATTTCTACGTTCACATAGAAACATCAGTAATCCAGACATAGCAAATGTTGACACAATGCACAATATTGGCATGGGAACTAGCTAGATAATGGACTACGTGGCGCAACAGTTAGGGGGTTACCAGAATGTTGGATACACAAAAACACTTGTACAATCACTTTGGTGTTGAACGCCAGGCAGAAATTGGTGATGGTGATGCAGAAGCTGCCTTAGCGTACTTATCTGCTAAGGCTGAACAAGACCTCATGTTTTATTACAAATACGACATTGATGGGGAAAGTCATTTGAACAATTTATTTTGGAGAGACTGCGCCTCTCTTGTGGACTTTATGTGCTTCGGTGACGTATTAATATTTGATACGACGTACCAAACGAATGCATATTAGAAGCTATTTGTTATCCTTGCCGGGGTCAATAACCACTTCCAGACGGCAATATTCAGTTATGCATTGTTGACAGCTAAGACCATCGAGACTTACACATGGGTGTTGCAAACATTCCTTGATGTGATGGGTAATAAGAAACCAATCTCTGTAGAGATTGATGGGGATCAAGCCATGCTCAACGCCAACCAATTCATTTTGCCCAATGCTTGTCATCAGTTGTGTAAGTGGCATCTTAAAAGGAATGCCCTAAAAAGCGTGCGCAAGGACGGCTTCTTGATAGGGTTCGAACGATGTATGTCATTGCAATGTACGCTAGATGTTTTTGAAGTAGCATGGAGCAAATTTGTCTCAGAGCATGGCCTAGAAAACAACAAACGGGTCGAGGAGCTTTATGCGAAACGCAAGTTATGCGCTGAGGCATACTTGCGGGGCCAATTCTTTGCTGGCTCTAAGAGCACACAGAGATGTAAGGGCATGAATGCATTCCTCAATCGCTTTCTGAAGCTCAAACTTCGCATTTACAAATTTTTACAAGCGTATGACAGGGCGCTCACAAAACTACGACACAATGAAGCGAAGGCTCAAACTGAAGCTGAGAACACAACTCCGGTGCTGTCAACGGGTCTGAAGGCTAGAGAGAAACATGCGGCGCTGATCTTCACACGTACCATGTTCTACAAATTTTAAGACGAGGTGGCATCAGAATAGTCATTATTTTTTGTTGCCAAGGTTGAGAACGAAGACATTCGTGTGTGTTACTTCTCGAAGTACACGCAACTAGAACGTCGTTGGAATGTTGCGTACCTCGCAAGTAATTAGACCATTAAATGTCCATGCATGAAGTCTGAGTCATTGGGATTACCATGTGCTCATATGATAAGTGTCATGAAAATAGAGCACTTGACAGAAATTCCTAAGACTTGCATCTTGCCGAAGTGGACCATATCTGCAAAATCATCTCCGTTGCATGATCGGACACCACTTCTAGAATGGGTCACGCAGGTCACACGGTTCGGCGCATTATCAGGTGCATGTAATGAGTTATATTACTATACCTCCCAATCAGCAGAAGGGTATGAAGAGGCGAGACAGGAGATTACAAAGCTAACTTGTAAGCTGAGAGAATTAGTCACCTAGAATACAAATGTGGGCCCCGGCAACAATGATGAGGAGACATCTATGCCTCCTAGTGTAGGTGATCCTACCATCATAAAAGGAAAGGGCATCCATCACATTTCGCCGAAGATCATACCAAAGCGCCGAAGATATGGTAACTGTAAACTCGTTGGGTATACAAGAAACAGATGTCCACTCCTTGGCGTACGTGCACCTGCCAAAGATGTAAAAGTGGAATGGCAACTTACGAATGATGATGATGATGACTATCTTAACTTGCATGCTTGCCCATCCGAAGGTTGGCGTCAATAATATTTCACTAGGGAAGATACACAGATCGAATGCAACCCATCGTTCGTAGGCAGTCATTATGCACAAGGTTTGTTTAACGGTCATTTCATCTACAACGAACAGTCCACGGTTAGTCAATCTCTTATTACTGACGTTAATATGTGAATATTCTAATTTGAATTTGTTCTACTATATTGTGGAGATCGGATCTATATTCCTCTTTAGGAAGGAACACACATAACAGACCCCAACAGCGTGTAGGGCCAACATGCAAACGGTGCCGATGCAAAGGATGGATCATTTGACAATGATATGTAAGCACTCTTATCGTAGGTGCCTCTTTGTTAGGGGTAGACGATTTGGGGGATTGGGTAGGCTTCTGGTTGCGTATTTTGCCGCTAAAGGGATTGTGACACCGGCAGACGCAGCCCTGATGATGCACAAAAGGTTGCGACAATGTGTTCAAAAAAACTATCATGATCCGCATGTGTTGGCCGAGACGAGTTATGGGTTACATGAGGCCATGGCAGGACTCAATATCAGTGAGGACATGGTCGAACAGTTTGGCGCCGGAGGTATATATTAATACAAGCTTCCCTGAACTTGTTTATCTTGTCTATTACTAAGCATGTAGGAAGGTTTGCTTTCAGTTTTTATGAGCAGATTATAGATGGTCTTTAAGCTACAACCTCAATGTCAAGTGTGTTTTACTTGTACTTGTCTTGATCCTGGCCATTTTATGAGAGGCAAAAAGCAATTAAGACTAAATTGTTTAATATATTTGTCAATTGGTGGCTTCGTGCAGATCACTGTTTCTCTATGAGAACTAGAATTGGAATTGCATTCATCTATAGTTGTGCAATATTTTCTTCTTTTTGTATTATTTATGTGATTGTATGCACCAGATTGATATCTTTATAGTGCCTCTAGTTTTGTAAGTCCAATCAATTGCTTCAAGGGTCGCGTTACCCCTGTTCTTGTCTTGTGTGGCGGACTCTTGTTTGGTTTAAGCATCATATTACTAGGGTTTGTTTTATGGTGAGCATAGCTATGAGGGTTGTTCATAGCCTTTATGGTATTTTATACTTTTGTCTTTTTGGTACTAGTTGTTTTGAGGATTATGGCCCTTCGATTTGGGTTCCTTTGTTCTTGATTTTGATTGCTGTGGGTGTTTGGTCGGTTTGGATTTTTTTGTTTGTGACATTCATAACTCAATGTATAGTTTGTATGAAGCCTTCCTTTACGGCTTGTGTAAGGGGCTGGGTGCGTGTGTTGGTTTTTTGTGCTTTGCTTAGCTGTAGTTCCTTTGGTGGTTGGCTTTTTGGTCCTCGATTTGTTGGTTTTTGCTGCCATGGGTATTGGTTGGGTCTGGTTAGTTGCTGCGGTTTTAGCAAGGTGATTGCTGCGGTTTTAGCAAGGTGATTGCGGCGATTTTTGGGTTTGGAATGGGCCGACATACGTTGCCTTTTATTCTCTTTATGTAATTATTTGGCTAACAGGATATTTAGTTTCCCTTTTTAGGGGTTGGCTCACAAATAATTTATGTTACTTAGAAGTGGCTGGGTTGGGCATGGAAAGGGTGTGGTTGATTGTCGCGGGTTTAGATGGGTGGATGCTACGGTTTTTGGGCTTTGGAATGGCCTGATTTTATTGATCTCTTGTTTTCTTTATGTAATTAGTTGTCAAGTGGGGTGGTTTTTTGTCTTCATCAATTAAACAGGGAAACGTTCATTGTTTGTTTTGTTTATTGTTGGTTGGTTATGGTTTAGCCTAACGCCTATTTTTTGGTTGCTTCTGGCTTTGTTTGGGTGGTGGATTGTAAGGCCTGAGGTATGCCCCTTGTAATCGTGTTGGTTTTCTTTCCTTTTATAACACTTTTAATTACCCAACAAAAAACATCTACGACTCAAATGTTTGGTTTTTCTCCAAAAGAAAAAACAATTATATCAAGCAAATGGTGACAATAGGCCTCCCAATCGGATACAAAACTATAGACTCGTCTCAAGCTAACTTGTCTCAAATGAATTAGGGCCACCTATTGGTGTGGCTCCCACATTGTGGGATCCACACCATATGTATGAATTAAATTTATTCATGACACAATGCAAGTTGGAACAAAGAATAATTGCTCCAATCGGATCCATATGAGTTGAATGAGAAAGGAGAAGCCAAATAAGATTTTTTCCTTAACTAAGGCTTATTAGGCTTGTTTCGGTTTTTCCATTTTTGTTTGAAAATAAATAATTTTTCTTCAAGTTTTTATTTTATTTTATTTGGCTTGTCGAATATGTTTAACAGAAGGAAACAAACTTACAGTCAATGGACATTTTATGTTATACTGTTTTCATAATTTCTTAGTTTTTCATTATTTGTCAATAAAAATTTAAGAAAGTAATAAAATAACTTCAAAAAAATGAAGCTCAATAACAATAAAAATGAATAATATAGACTAAAGCTAATAAAACTATGATAATTATAAGTAAATAAATAAGCAACTTTATTGGACTTAAGCTTGGGCAAATGCAATGATTTCGGTAAGTAAAAAAAGGAAAAGAAACCCGCCAGGGTAGCCCAGCGGTTTAAGGTCATCACTGGGACCAGCTGTAAACTCAGAGGTCTTGTGTTCGACTTCCGCTAGAAACGCCCTGCCTTAACCGATACCTGTTATTTGTAGGTGATTGCAGGTATCCGAAGGTTTACGCTTTAGGGGTGGATCCAAAGGGCCCTGCCTTGAGGTGGTTCCTTCGTCATCAAAAAAAATTTAAAAATTAAAAAGAGACACCCAGGAATTGGCGCTCGACGTGGCGCTCCACAGGCTGCGTTAGGCGCCAACTCCAGACGCAACCAGACATTGGCGCTCAACATGGCACTCGAATTGGCGCTCAACAGGCTGTGTTGGGCGCCAACTCCAGAGCCTCTAGGAATTGGCGCTCAACGTGGCGCTCAACAGGCTGTGTTAGGCGCCAACTCCGAAGAATCCATTGAAATGGCGCTCGATGTGGCGCTCGACACAGTGCTTAACAAACCTAATGGAATTCTTATATAGTAGTCAACATTTTTCTTAAAATGTTATTGTAAAATACATGAAAATCAACTTACAATTACAATCAAGGTGTGTGTGCGAGACATGGTGAGATTGAAGGTGCGATTTTTTATTCCGTGCTAGGGTCCTCTTCAAGCTTTGGCGATGAAGACAGGCTACACTAGTATGGTTTCGGTGAAGGCTCTAGGTAGGGTTTTAAAGTCTAGTGAGGGCTCAACGAAGGCTCGGCCTCCCTTAAGTTTATCGCAAATTCAACCTAAAGGGTGCGCGAGTTCCCCCACTGGAAGTTCTCCGATTAAACTGAGTTAAATTTTCTTGGAGGCACAGGTGTTGAGTACGATTCAGGAAGCTCAAGCCCAGTTTGAACAGGCGCCAGAATCTGAGATTGCTAGGTCGATATTTGGAATAAGCCCTATTCGCGAGGAGGTTTTTGAAGATCTCCTCGTCCGGCTTGCGCTGCTGCGAGAATCTAATGCGAGGAAATTATTTAGTGGTGTCGACACGCACAAAACACCCCCTTGGGACTCTAATGCTAGGAGAGCCGAGGAGAACATTGAGAATCAAAATCCAAAGGAATTTCGTGATTCGAATAAAGTGAATTCAGGGGAAGCTCCAATTAAGCAGTTTGAAATGGGGGATTTTGTTCAGAACGAACATGTCTGGGCTCAGTCATTCAAACCTCTTCCCTCAAGCGGTAGGGGTGGTGGGCATGGCCAGCTCAAGGGAGGTGCTCGATTGGGAGGAAGGAATGCTCAGTCCTGGACTCCTATGGCTGAGCCGCTAAATTCGACAGAGGTGACTGTAGGGGCTACGGCTAGTAACAATGAAGGCAAGGAGTTTGACAAATTGCCCCAACCTAAATCTTGGCCATCTTTGTTTATGAACCGAAGTATATCCAGCTCTAATCTTGAATTTGTTGATTCTAAGGACCCTAACCATCCTGGGGTTGTCGAAATTGTAGGTGACTTAGTTGATGACAAGCCTTGGGAGCCTTGCCTTGTGGGCTATTTTTAGACGTCGACATGGCTTTTGGTTTGGTTAGAGCAACCGCCAGAACCTTGTGGGGGCAAGAGGGTTTAATGGAAGTATATGGTACTGACAAGGGTTTTTACATCTTCAAATTTCGTAGTATAGAAGCTATGGAGACCATTCTAGACAAGGGCCCTTCGCATTTCTTAGGTAGGCTCTTGATTTTGAACCGTTGGAAGAAGAGACTTAAGCTTTCAAAAGAGGTTATCTCTAAAATTTCTATTTGGGCCAAATTCCATGAGCTTCCCCTTGAATTAGGGAACGTTGAGTGTATGAGTATAATAGCAAGTGCAGTCGGAGTCCCTCTCTATCTAGATCGAGCTACGGATACAAAGCAACGCATCTCATATGCACGGGTTTGTGTTGAAATTGATGCCGCTAAAGAGTTACCACATTCTATCTTGGTTAAGTGTGAAGGTGATGTTGTGGCCGTTCGCGTGGAATACTAAGGTTTACCCCCGGTTTGTTCTCGCTGTCAATCCTTTGGTCATGATTTTAGTAAATGTAAGGATGCTCCTCTGGAGAGCCATAATGAATGGACCCAGAGTGATAAAGGGAAGGAGGTGGATAAGACTGATCCGAAGGATGTGGACACTGTTGGAGCTATGGTGCCGGCGTCTCACCATTGGACTCTAGTCGGTCCAGGAAAAGGGGTCGGTAGAGGTCGCACGGGTTTGTACGTTTTTTTTCTTTTATGCTACATTTAATTACCTAAAAAAATACATGAAAATCATTGTGTTTTATTAAATTTAGTATTGAAATAGATTTTTGTCGTTATCTTTAAAATGTTAACTTAATTGTCTTAGGTCAAAACAGTTTTTGGAAAATTCATCCACTGGAGAATTATAAACATAATTATTTCAAAAAAAATTTGGTCCAAAATTCACTCAGAACAACAATGAACGGAAACGCATTTTTTAATTTGAGGGTTGAGGGTTTAAATGTAATTTCCTTAAGTAATCCAATAAATTATTATTGGGTTGTTCGGCCTCCCATCGTATTTATAGTTAATGTTCAAAGATTAGGCTTGTTGTATGGTCTAATTTTATTAAGAAAAGTTCGAATATAAACAAGTCAATTGTAGAAGATTAGTTCTTTACGGTCATTTGAGCCGAGCTTGAACAACGGTTGAACATGTTTAATTTCAAATGCGCAGAGCTCGAATACATTATTGAAATTATATTCGAGTTCGAGTTGAGATTGAACAGGACCAAAAGAAATCAAACTCGTGAAAGCCTAGGTATATTCGTTTACACCCCTACTTGCCATGCCAACGTAATATTCAACAAGTCATCAAAAAATTGCTGGATCTCCTATTGTTAGGCAAAACACATCAAATTATAAAAGTACTTTATACAAGTAGATATGTTAAATGCATAGTAAGTGGCAAGTGGGTCACTATTATCTCCCACTTACCTAACAAAGGCTCGGCAAGATTGCCTCTTTTGAAGTATTTTTTGTTGTATGGTTATTCGATTCACTACATAAATAATGCAATGCACAATGTAGGGAAAACTAGAATATAATTACTCAAAAAACACTAACATAATTCAAGTATGTAGGCCACTTTCGTCACCCAATCACATTTGAAAAACACACCACATGACATATGGTCCATCTCAACAACACCATGGGCATGCTGACGCACTCAATTAGTACATTGTTTCTATTTAAGAAGTACAATAGGAATTATTAACGAGTACAAAGCATCAACAATCCTTAATGGCGTAGTTCAATCACGACTATTACAACTACCGTGTGGGATTCCATTTGTATTGTTATGATCATGCACGTCTCTTTGCTAGGCCGAGAAACTTTTTATATATCTTCTCAAGTACGATTGACTAATGCTTGTCATGCGTGTCAAGAACAAGGTCCACCGCTAGCCGCTTCCTTGCAACCTCGGAATCAAACATCAACTACATACGAAGATGGAAATGAATAAATAAATTACAGATCGGATTACTTATGTTGAGTAAATAATTTCAAGTCGTTAGCACGGTTTGGGTACCTTTGGCATGTCAGACTCCTCTAGATTTTGGCACTCATAATATTTTACGACGTGCATGCCACAATCATACCTACATTACATAAGCAATCACATTAGAAGACAACACCAAATGAGGAATTCCAAAAAGTTGAAATGAAACTAACCCATTCTCTTGTTGTGGCATGAATTCAAGTCAACGAATCGAAAAGTTGTTTATACTGGGCACGGGAACCCCGTCACTATAGATGTACTCAGGTAAGACCTGGTCGAAGAAGCGAACCTACACGTAGATGAAAGAAAGCGAACGTTATTGGGCATAAATAGTAGCGACTACTAGTGCTGGAAATATTAGAGTATACTAACAAAATTCTTTACTGACTCCTCCTTGCCGAGGTTTCGCATTGCTGAAGGGAATGAATCTAAAATGTAAACAACTTTTTGGCGCATGCCGATGACAGCCATGTACCAATGTTGTCTATTATCGTTGATAGGAATGTAGATCTATACGAAATATATGAGAATGGGAATGCATTGTTCTAACAAGTCACAAAGCATAGTGATCATAGAAAATTACCCATTCACATGCCGCTAGGCGGCCTGTATAGCGATGCATGCCAAAATATGACGACAAAATGAAGTTTAGCTTGGCATTCCCACTCAATATCATTTGCTATGCAAACACAAACCATAATAATAAGGTTATATACAACATAAACCAAAAGCTATCAATGGAAACATTGTACGATAATTTAAATGTAAAGATGCATACCGCTACATAAGTAGGCAAAAACCAATTTGTCCATAGTTCATCTAGACTATGCTCTCGTTGAAGGGTGTGGTTTTGTTGACGGCGACACAAGTAATGATCTGAGGATTTGGCAATTAAGTTATGGTAATTGACAGATGAGTGAGGATGAACATAACAAAATAAGAAATCTAGATACTCACTGCATCACTTAACCATTCTCTTGGCCGTAGTGTCAACAAGTCCTATCGCCTCACGTGGTCGGTGGTTGTTTCAATCAACACATCCCTACAAAACCCAAAGTAAACAACTCATCAAAAGGAAACACATATTTTGAATATAAACTAATCATATTATGTGTGATACAACCTTGCCGCCAACAACGTGTCGAAGATGTATGCTGCGACGTGAGTCTCCAAGGGCGAAAGTGGTACTTCGTTTATCATCTTTTGTGCGATATCTTGCTTCACCACCATCGCCTTCTATTTTCATGATGAAAGCGGGGGAGTTATATGCATATAGTAAACAAAGGTATTTAATTATCTACCCACTATATATATACTATTCTATCAGTAATGTGAAGGTTTGTAATTTGTTACCTTCGCAGTTGATTGTTTTCCTAACCTTCCTCTGCTTTTCGTTCGTCTTTGCTTGCCTACACTACCCTTAACCATGTAAGTCTTCGCATACGGCACAGGTATTGTAGAAATTGGTTTTATGCGCTTAATGGGTCTAGTGGCCACCGTTATAGGAAGTTGGGGAGTAGGCAATACAGAAGATGACTTAATAGACGACCCGATATAGATCGTCGTACGAGGGGAGCACCGTAGGATTTTGATCGGCCTTCTCGGCCCTATCACCTGGAAGGACCGGGGGCGAGCGTGAATGTATCCTTTTCTTCGATGTTAACATTCTTCATTTCAATGTCCTCGTTATGCGGATCAACAGTGTTAAATACATGAAGTCCAGGAGTGGCCTTGGGCGTGGGGGAGGGGATGACGGCCTCAGTGGCCCGTCCAAACTGTCCTGATGCACGAGGAGGCACCGAATCCTGCTTCAATTGGTTGAGTGCATCATGTAGTGAGGTGGACAATGCATCCATCAAGGCTTTCATGTAATTGAAATAGTCGTGGAATTCCTGCTCGAGCTTGGACACACGCGCTATCTCGTACTTCAGCTTCAATTCTTGTTTGGCTTTCTTTGACTTTCTCGTTTACTCTTCCCCCATCTTCCCCAACGCTCTTCGCACTAAAAGCACCCGACTCAACCTTCAATCCAACCTGTTACAAAATGGTGAACGAGTTTAGTAAAGAAAACATAAATATTGCTTAGGGTAGAGTCCTTTTACGGGTATTTGATAATATCAATCGAATATATTGTTAACTTACTTTCTCTAAGTCTTTAAATCCCAAGCTGCCCAATGATTTCATCTGGGACAAAAATCTCTTTGTCTCCCTAATATTGGAGACGAGGTGTAGGTCTCTTCTTCCATGGGATGGAGAATTGTCTTGCTGGCTACAACTCTCAAAGTAAAATAGTTGTACAATTCATATAGTAATTAGGAGCCGTTAGATTGGCTACTTAAACATGGGATAAGATTTATGGAAGAACGAATGGAGGAGAAAGGAGAAGACGAACAAAAAGGCTAAAAATGACGTACCATGAGGAATAGCAGACAACCTTTGAGGCCTTGTTGTCCTTTGTCTTTGAACGTGCGAACCCCCTCTACGAGGAAGTCCAACACAAGACGGCTCCAATTATATTAACTGATCATAGAGATATCTACCAAGGCGTGTAGATATCTCTGATTCACTCCAACATCAGAAGTTGGGCAAAAGATGGCCCCAAGGAGGTACAACACCATCTTCCAACGAAACATGTCGTCAACAATGTCCATCGCGCTCAACTCGTCTTTTAACTGTTTCAGTGCAATTGAACCGGCCTTACTGATGCCAACCGATATACACAGGTCATGTATCTCAATATGAACTGATTTGATTGGCACGGGCTCCCCATCGCATGGAAACCCAAGAATGTTGTGAACGTCTATGGGTGTAACCAATAGCTTCTTCCCATGGACGTTCAAGGTCACCGTGGATGGGTCGAACATCTCCACTAACCATTGACAAAGTTGTCTCGGCAACTTTGTACAATGTAAGTGGAGTAAGCCGCCGAACCCCATATCCTTGCATGCTTGGACTTGCACAGGCCGCAGGCCTTGTAGGATGACGTACACGGAGTTCAAAGCAATCCGTGTCGTAATCGATGGCTACAAAAAACAACAGAAAAAGGCAATGAGAACGTAGGAGATGGGGCATTGGTTACTAAAAAGTATAATACATATAACTATGCTAAACCAAACACGGTATTCAATTACCTTTAGAGACTTGATCGAAGGAACCTCAACCTTCTCTACTTCATACCGCTTCGAAGCAGCCTTTGATATAATCTCGTATTTAAGCTTCTCACTTTTTGGAAGTGCCTTCCACTTCTTTCCCACTTCTCGCTTAAACTATGAGAATTAACCATCACATAACAATATCTATACATAAAACGCGTGAAACCAATAAAATTGAGCATCACCACATAAGCAATGAAGACAATACCTAAAGACCTAGAACGTCGGTGGATAACTGTTGTTTTCTCTTCGTGCATTCGTCTTGACTACAACTGCAAATAGTGAGGCATTAATATGACAACAAATAACATGGTATCTAACATGAAAATATATTTACAAATCTTACTAAAAATAAATCCATGCGCCGCAAGGTCACTTAGGGATCGTGTGTTCTCCCTTTTTTTCATATGAACTGTAAAACAACCAATAAACATTCATTGGTAAGTTATTTTAAGCGAAAACAAGGAAGACATAAGTCCTTTTGTTCCTCTAAGATCCAGTATTACTAACCAAAGCATAAAGGCAGTTAGAGAATATTTTAATTAAATCACTTATACATTTCAATAATTATTCATTTGGTTCATTTTCACAATATAATTCATGCATGTCATAAAGAAATGAGCTAACAATATAAAAGAGTTAGAATCTATGCTGCCTTGATTTTCGTGTCAACTTTACGTAGAACAGTTGATGTGACAGGGTTAAATATAAAGTATACGTGCATGAGAAGAAAGATATTGTGTGGTAGGTATAGAGAATAAGAAATATTCAGATCGCATTCCTTAAATCAAAATTTAAGTTAGAAAAACTTCACCAAAAGATATGTCCAATCCACTAATTACCTATTAAATTTCTCAACTTAATGAGAAACTACATGAAGCATGGGTGTTTGTGGAGCAATGACGTGTCCAACAAATTGTTTCATCGTTATGTCATCACAAGTAATGAACTGAGAAATTTTTTCATTTTTTGTTGTGAAGAATTATGATCCAATTGTATACTATGTAGATACAAAGAAATATTCACTCTACATTTTACATAAATTACGAATTTCGATGACTTTGTATGGTCTACGTGATTGGTGTGTGTTGGGACACTCGGGTAAATATTTACAAGAAATTATGTAGTGTTAGAAAATTTTATAGCCCCTCTTATTCGACGCCACCACCATTGCTTTATTTATTTTTTGTTCTTTCTTTACTTTATTTAATTGACTGGAAGGGATGAGAGAATTCTTGAGAGGGAGACTTCTAGATGATTGAGAACGAGTTAAGAGGTTATTGGTTGTTGATATAATAGAATTTGTCACAATGCTAGTTACTTTCGGTGATGGGTAGTTGTCGATAACATTTTAATGCTATAATAAATTTTGGCTTGATGCTAGGATGGCATGAACACTAGTTAAGTTCTCTACTTGGGGATGTTTGGTGTAGTGGAACCCTATCTTGAGAAACATTGTACCATTAGCAATATCATGGTTAGGTGAAGTAATCTTTTGAAAAGAAGATGATTTGGTGAGGTGGTATCATGATAATGATGTATTCAGTTAAAAATCCTAGTGAACTTTTATACGGAGCCTCGTGTTTGGAAATAGATTTGGATTAAGACTTCAATATTTATGACTATTGTGCATTTCAATCACTCATCACACTTTGGTCTTCTGACCGTAAAATATTGTTGAAATCGAAAGATTTGGGATTGTGGGAGAAAACATTGTTAAGACAATGTTGCATAGGAGTCAATAGGAAAGACAAGAGTCGACCTGAAAGATAAAGTTGTTAAGTGTAAGTATAAAGGATGGCAAATAGTGCATGAAAGCTTTGAATTTAAACCTAACCTTTTTAATCATGTTCCTAGATCTAAACATAACTGTGCAAGGGATTTGTGAACTCTTGGTTGAATATGAAGAGTGTTCGTTCAAAAGAATGAAATTAATTGTTAGTAAAGAGTGTTCTTTTGAGGAACCACGTAGTCATGCAGAACGTAATATATCGGACATTATGAAATTGAGGGTCTTGAATAAGTATGAATGAGATTTAAGCTTGGGAACTAAAGTGTGATGAGTGATCAAACGTTGGTGATCAGAGTTGACAATGAGAGGTATGATAAAATATAAT
>JAOTRH010152992.1:0-13199 GCA_034768845.1 Heliamphora exappendiculata | reverse complement strand
GAATGTATGTGAAATGAATTTACATATTATATATGTTTGTGATTTTTTTAATGAGATTGAATGATATATTACAGAAAAATCTAAATTATATTTTAGCCGAATAAAAAATAAAAAATAAAAAAATAATAATTTGTGGAAACAAAAATATATATATGTACATAAGCCCCGAAAAAAGTTACCATTAACGACACATTTATTTGTGTTGCCAAAGTATCAAAATTAAAAATATTATAATTACTTTTATCGACAACTTTGACATTGCTAAAAGTGCTAAATCTATTCAATTTTTATGGTTTTTTGCCGACGAACTTTGTATTTGCCGACACTGTTTTAACTTATTGGCGACGCACAATTATGTGGCTAAATCTATTACTTTTGCTGATGCAATGTATTAGCGATGCACAACTGCGTCGCCAAATCTATTACTTTTGCCGACGCATGGGGTACACATTGGCAAAAACTTTTCTCGACACACTTTTGCCGACAGATTGGCGACGCACTATTTTAGGTTGCCAAAAACTTTTACCGATCCAATTAGGCTTTTGTCGACAACTTTGTTTGTGCCGCTTAAAGTGTATTTCGTTATAGTGGTAATATTACTAATAAAAGTGATTTTCTAAAAGCACTAATATTGTGATGACTTATATTGTAGTGTCAGCTCATGTTTTGCTTCATTCACTAGTTACTTCTGTTCCGATCTTTAATTGAACAAATTTCTCTTACTCGAATGAACAGATCCAGTTTCATCTTGGTATTCTGGATCTTGACTTAGCATTGCGAATTGACAAATCGACTGCTATTACTGAAACAAGCAGTGTGGAGTAGCAGACTTTGTCTACGTCATGGGAAAGATCGAATAGATTGAGCATAATGTTTGTGCGAATGTGTATAGCAAACAACATTAAGTCAACGCTTCCTCAATTTAAAGATGAAAAGAAATATCTTAAAGTTGTGGAGAATCGTTTCCGTTTAGCAGACAAGTCTCTTGGAGGGAGATTAATGGCTGAACTGACTACCATGAAATTTGACGGTAGTCGTGGAATGAATGAACACGTCCTTGAGATGACTAATCTAGTTGCCAGACTCAAAACTCTCGGAATGAATGTTGATGAAAGTTTTCTTGTCCAATTTATTCTGAACTCATTGCCTATTTAGTATGGGCCATTTCAGATTAACTATAATACTATTAAAGAAAAGTAGAATGTGAATGAATTGGCGAGTATGCTTATTCAAGAAGAGGCAAGGCTTAAGCAGCAAGGGCAACTTTCAGTTGATGTTATGAGTCATGGAGTTGGGAATAAAGGCAAGAAACCAAAGAAAATTTTTAAGAAAGATTCATTAAAGGTTGTGAGAACTTCTGATGTTAATGGAGCTTGCAAGAAGGAACAGAACGGACTGAAATGCTATTTTTATCATGGCTCTGGACACTTAAAGAAAGATTGTGCAAAACGCAGAGCTTGATTTGAAAAGAAAGGTAAGCTTTTAGCTTATGTATGGTTCGAATCAAATATAACTCAAGTTCCTTTTAATACATGATGGATTGACTCTGGTTCTACTATTCATGTTTTAAATTCAATGCAGGGATACCTTTCAATCTAGAACATAAAGGAAAATGAGCAATTCATTATCTTGGGAAATGGAAGTCAAGTACCAGTTTTAGGAATTGGAACATTACGTTTGTTTTTAGCCTCGGGACAGTATTTAAATTTGTTTGATACATTTTATGTTCCTACTATTTCTAGAAATTTAATTTCCATGTCAAGACTTGATTGTGATGGATATGTTTTTTTCTTTTGAAAATAGAAATTTTCGTTTATTTAGAAATAACTCATTTATTGGTTCTGGTATTTTGTTTGATGGTTTGTACATATTGAACCTTAATGAAAATTTTGCTAAAACTCTTTTGACCATGCATCATAATATTGGAACTAAACGTAGCAGAGTTAATGAAAATTCTTCTATATTGTGGTATAAAAGACTGGATCATGTATCCAAAGAAAGAATGGAGAGATTGGTAAAAGATGGGATCCTTTTGGATTTTGATTTTGCTAATTTAATGTATGTGTGAATTGTATTAAAGGAAAGCAAACCAAACATACAAAGAAATGTGCCATAAGAAGTGAAAAACTTTTGGAGATTGTCCATACTGATATTTGTGGACCTTTTGACTCACCGTCTTTTGGTGGAGAAAAGTATTTTATCACTTTCATCGATGATTTTTCACGTTATGGTTATGTTTATTTGTTGCATGAAAAGTCTCAAGCAATAAATGCTTTAAAGGTATATATTGCTGAAGTTGAGCGACAATTTGATAGAAATAAAAAAATTATTCGATCTGATAGAGGTGGTGAGTACTACGGAATGTATGATGGAATAAGACAATGCCCAGGACCGTTTGCTAAATTCGTAGAAGAGCATGGCATTTGTGCACAATACACATTGCCTGGTATACCTCAACAGAATGGAGTAGCTGAAAGGTGTAATCGTACTCTTATGAAAATAGTTAGGAGCATATTAAGTAACTCCTCAGTACCCATTTTGTTGTGGATGGAGGCCTTTAAGACAGCCGCTTATTTGCTTAATCGGGTTCCTAGTAAGGAAGTTCAAAAGGCCCCTTTTGAATTATAGACGGGAAGGAAACCGAGTCTGAGACATCTTCATATTTGGGGTTGTCTAGTAGAGGCCAGGATCTATAATCCACATAAAAAGAAATTAGATTCTAGAACTGTAAGTGGGTACTTTATTGGTTACCCAAAGAAGTCCAAAGGGTATAGGTTTTACTGTCCTAATCATAGTATGAGAATTGTTGAAATCGAAAATGCCAGATTCCTTGAGAATGGTGAAATTAGTGGGAGTGATGTATTACGTAATGTGGTCATTGAAGAAGTTCGGGTGCCTGCCCCAATACCCGTAACTTCGACAAAGATTGTCATTTCTCCAGTTGTCGAACAATATGATAACGTTGAACAACAATTTAGTGATCAATAACTCCATAATGAGATTGTCACCATTGAATCAATTGCAGAACAATCACAAGAAATAACATTAAGGAGATCTCAAAGAGGAAGGAGATTAGCTATTTCGGATGATTATTTGGTATATCTATAAGAATCTGATTATATTTTAGGGACAAGTAAAGATCCGGTCTCATTTTCACAAGCCATTGAAAGTAGTGATTCTGAAAAGTGGATCAATGCTATAAATGATGAGTTGAAATCAATGAAACAGAATGAAGTCTGGGACGTTGTTGATTTTCCTGAAGGTTTTAAGACAGTCGGGTGTAAGTGGGTCTTTAAGACCAAATGCGACTGCAATGGCAATATTGAACGACATAAACCTAGGCTTGTTGCAAAGAGTTTCGCTTAAAAAAGAGGTATTGATTACAAAGAGATGTTCTCTCATGTTTCAAAGAAGGACTCTCTTAGAATCATAATGGCTCTAGTGGCTCATTTCGATTTGGAGTTACATCAGATGGATGTGAAAGCTGCTTTTCTAAATGGAAATTTAGATGAAGAGGTTTACATTGATCAACCTGAAGGTTTCTTGATTTAAAGAAAGGAGCATATGGTATGCAAATTAAAGAAGTCAATTTACGGACTTAAACAAGCTTTCAGACAATGGCATCTTAAGTTTAATGATATCATCACATCTTTTAAATTTAAAGAAAACACCGTTGATCGGTGTATATATTTGAAGGTCAATGGGAACAAGTTTATCTTCTTGGTTCTGTATGTTGATGATATTTTGCTTACCAGTAGTGATCTTGGTTTATTACATGAAACCAAGAGTTTTCTTTCTATGAATTTTGAAATGAAAAATATGGGCGAGGCAACCTACGTGATTGGAATTGAGATTTTTCGTGATATATCACATGGAATATTAGGGTTGTCTCAAAGGGATATATCGATAAAGTTCTTGAAAGATTTAATATGGCTGATTGTGCGGCCACTCCTGCTCCTATTTGTAAATGAAATAAATTCAGTAAAAATGATTGTCCACAGAATGCATTAGAAAAGAAAAGAATGAAAAATATTGCTTATGCATCTGTTGTTGGAAGCTTAATGTATGCACAGACTTGTATAAGACCAGACATTAGCTTTGCAGTAGGAATGCTCAGGAGATACCAAAGTAATCCTGGGATGGAGTATTAGAAAGCTGCAAAGAATGTGTTGAGGTACCTAAAGGGAACAAGGCACTATATGCTTAAGTATCGAAGGTCTGATCAGTTGGAAGTGATTACCTACTATGATTCAAACTTTAGTGGTTGCATTAACAGTCGGAAGTCAACTTTTGGTTATTTGTTCCTATTAACTGGAGGAGCAATATCATGGAAGACGCGCCAAGAAGACCATCATAGAAACATCTACGATGGAGGCTGAATTTGTGGCATACTTTGAGGCCATAGTTCATGCCTTATGGTTGCTGAATTTTATCTCAGGATTTGGAATTGTTGACAGTATTGCCAGGCCGCTGAGAATGTTTTGTGATAATTCTGCAGCAGTCTTTTTCTCAAAAAATGACAAATATTCTAATGGCGCTAAACACATGGAGCTCAAATATTTGGCCCTTAAGGAGGAAGTTCAGAAACAAAGAGTATTTATAGAACATATTAGGACAGAGTTCATGATTGCAGATCCTTTGACTAAAGGATTAGCACCAAAGACTTTCATGGAGCATGTTGATTGCATGGGTCTTAGTTGTAATCCTTAGATACATTGTGGATCTTTACGTTTTTTTTCGTTCTATGGCATTTGTGGATATCTCATTTATTGTGTTTTTGACATCTTTTCCTATTTACCATTAAATTACATAATTATAGAGATGGATTATTGATGACAGGAATTGTCTTTAACAAAGACATTATAAGGACATTACAGTTACTTTCCATTATGGATTGTGATTAAATGATTTGTTAGCATTATAGTATATGGAAGGGAAGATATCATCTTATTGATATTTATCGCCATGACTCATGTTGGTAAATTATTTGATTATGATATTATTATAATCTCACTAAAGTTCAAGTAAACTAATGATTTGCGCATATTATGTTTACTTTATCAATTTAAATATCTTTTATATGGGCCAAGTGGGAGAATATTGAAATTATGTCCCACATGAAATGGCATAATAGATTTTTCACTGTATGAAATGGGTAGTTATTAAACTACCCATTATGGATAACTATTTATGAGATAGTTATTTCTGAATTTATATAAACATATTACAATGGGACTCTCTCCAACTCAATATACAATCAAATATGTATTTCTCTTTAATTCAGATTATAATAGATAAAGAAAAGGTTTAGGAGAGAGAAACTCATTTCTCTGTAAAGATCAAGGGCCAAATCTCTGATTCGTTTGGTCATAATTGATTCGGGTATGCAATTTATTGTTTTAAAGATATTTCTTCTTTAATGTTAATAATCTTGTGATTATCATGATTGTTTAAGATTTTAGGATTACAGATTAACAATAATTTCTAATAAGTATCACATGGAATAACTATATAAAGATGGTATTTGGCAAAATTCTTGCTAATAGCTTACACATTGCAACTTGTAGCAGAAATTATGAATATTTAGTAAAAATTATAATTTGTAACTGAAATAGAAAAAAAAATAATTATAAGTTGTAATAGAATTTATGAATATTTAAAAAACTTATAACTTATAAATAAAATTAGTATGAAGAAAGTAAAAACTATTAGCAGTAGTATTTCCAAACATCTCAAAAGAGTTATTATTAATTGGGAATTTTAGCCAAAAATCTAAAAAAATAAGTTTTAACGCTCAAGATTCATCAACAAAAATTTTAACACGTAAGATCCAATTGCGTTATTTCTCTTAAAAATATCATGCAAATAGATAAATTTATCTGTATTCTTTATACATTTTTTGAAGATGTATAGATAAATTTATCTGTATTCTTTATACATATTTTCAATAAGATAGATAAATTTATTTATATTATTTATACGTTTTTTTCAATAAAAGTCAAATAAATTTATTTGTTATAGAGTATTTTGTTCCAAAAAGATCTTGCGCGTTAAATTTTTTATAAGGATAGATCTTACTCGTTAAATTTTTTTATACTGGATGAAAAATAATAAATAATCTATATATTGAACTATTCACTAATTTTCCATTATTAATTTCTATCAATTTTGTGAGTACTGAAGAGTTTTATAACTAATAAAACTCCAACTAGAGTAATGGTTGTTATGGACAAATGAACAAACATATATCAAAATTTCATTTTGTTCATTCAAGGTGTGGAATGATTTTGTTTATCCACTTAATAAGGTAGGTACATAGCACTTACTTTTTTATTAATTTAAATAGTAGAATTTGTTATATGTTTGATAATAAAATTTATAGTTTTATCAATTAAAAAAAAAGCTATGTTTCTCTGCGGTCTATAGAATGCATTGTATTGCACAATTCAAGCAAGTGGGACCCATTTTTTTTTTTTTACTTTGGTGATCTAGACTGCTTATTTTATTATTTCAGTGTATAGATCTTTCATAAAAAAAATCAAATTAATTCAATATTATTAAGCATCGAAATAAATCATATTTATCTTCAAAAAGTAAATAGTATCTTAAAAAAATATAATTAGTACGTTTAAATGGTTAACTATATTAAATTAATTTAATTTTTTATATAAATAATTTATAAATTAAAATAAAAAAATTAAATAATCAAAATAGGACATAAGCGAGCCCTTACCATACACTCTATAGATTGGACTCCATTCACTTCTTAGCTTGGACTGTATGGAAATCAAATTCATTAAAAAAAATAAGGGTTTTAGCTAAATATTCAAAAAATTAAGTTTTAACACGCAAAGTCTATCAATAAAAGTTTTAATCCGCGAGATTCAATTGTTTACAATACAGATAAATTTAACACAAACAGATAAATTTATACATAATATATACAGATAAATTTATCTGTCATTTTTTTCTAGTATCAACAAATGTTAAACAAATAAATTTATTTGTTAAGTTAAATAAGTACAAGTAACAGGTAAATTTATCTGTTGTGTGAAATAAGCACAATTTGCTAAACAAATAAATTTATCTATTTTTTTCTAATATTGACAAATGTTAGACAGATAAATTTATCTGTTAAATGATAAATGCTAGAAATGAATAGATAAATTTATCTGTTTAGTGAAACAAGTATAATTTGACAGATAAATTTATATGTCTGCTTATTTTTATAAGATAGATAAATTTATCTGTGTTTTATACGAGTTTTAAAAATGTACAGTGTTCTTCATATAAATAAATTTATATGTGTACTTTATATATATTTTGAAAAGGTACAATATTTTTCATACAGATAAATTTATCTGTATGCTTATTTATGTAAGATAGATAAATTTATCTGTATATTTTAAAAAATACACAGATAAATTTATCTATTTAAGGGTCAAACTGGATATCGCTTGTTAAAATTGGATCTCGCGTGTTAAATTTTTTTATGGTGGATAAAAAAAAAATTAACGCTACTTTAAGTACTTAAGACTACTTTTTTTTAAAAATAAATATTTTTTTGATAAGAAAAAGTCCCAATAGACCCTTTATTATTTGTGTGTATGGTATGCAATTTATAAATATTATCACACAACTTCATAACTAAATTACAAAGATTTATAATTAAAACATCACTTAAAATCATAATTGACCAACTGCAAAATTCATAAATTTAATTGTAAAAATTCATAATAAAAAACTACATAAATCATAATACATAATTTTCAATTTAAAATGTCAAATATTTTATAACTTTAACCATAAATATTTATAATTTAAACCACAAATCTCATAACATACATACTATACACCCAAAACAATGAAGAGGGTGTTTGTTAAAGTTCTTTGAATTAATTTTTAGTTTTCTGCAATTAATTTTAGTATTATATTATAATGTATTTTTAAAATATTTATAACTTTTACTATGAGTAATAATAATTTTTTTTTATTTTAACAACAAGCTACACATATATTTTTTGATCGGCAAATGTTTTTACATTGACTCCCACTTTATGCAATTGGTAAGATTTGAACTCTTTACATTTTATTTAAAAGACTAACACCCATACTATTGGATCAAATATCACTTTATTAAATACTTATAATTTTAATTACAAATAATAATTTATAAATTATCAATTTCACTAATGTCAAACAGCCCAAAGTATATTAAGGCTCCGATTGGCAACAAGTTTAAAAGTAAATTTTTTTTGCTTTTCTACAGTTTTAACCAAAAAGCTAAATTAAATTTAAAATAGGTTATTTGGTAAATTAACTTTTAAGATAAAATTTTTAAAGTTGATTGTTTAGGTAAACAGCTAGATTTTACATTTTGTTCAAAGTGAAAAATTTGATCTTTTTATATATTTAATATTAACAATTATATATAATTAGTAATAGTAGCAAACAAGTTATAAATTAATGGTGCTATTGTATTTTAAAAATGGTAAGAGTTTAAATAAAATATTATGAGAATTTATATTTTGATTTAATTTTTTTATTTTTTAATTTTTTTAATTTTTTTATTAAATAACAAACTTCAATTTTTTGATATTTTTAACTTAAAAAAATAAAAAAATAAAAATTGTCAATCAGGCCTAAACTTTTTCCTTGTGAATGGGTGCTGAATCAAATCAGTTCATTATCAAAGCCAAAAGGGATTTTGAACGGCTATGATCAATGCACGCATCTGTCCTGGTACAATGTAATGACGTGCCTTTTTTTCCATCACCGAGTACTTTTATGTGTGTCCATGATGTTTGTGTTTCCTCGGAACGGTACTTATCTGTTGGACAGCTGGAAAGGTACGGGAAGGCCCATAAGGGCGTGTTTGGAATGATCCTATCTCATTATGTAGCGTTTGTTAGTTGTGGTGGTGGGTTAGGTGGATGATTGTCAGATTCACAATGGGGGAGCAGCCCATGCTAGTGTGACCTTTGTTGGGGTTAGGGTGGGTCCCCCAAATGCCCCATGCAATGACTCAAGGCCTTGATTGGGAAGTTAAGTTTTTTTTGACTTTTTAACTAAATAATTTACTTTAAAAAAAAAAAAAAGTTGTTTGTGTTATTAGTGTGGAAATTGATTATTTTTGCTAGGATTCGACTTAGGATTCAATCCAATTTTAAAATAAAAAATATGAACTCCCTCTCTTTTTCCGATGTGAGATATCAAGATATCACAATCCACCCCATTTATAGCTGTACTTCTCAGTGCAGTAGCCTGCCAGCTCCGATAGCCTGCCAAAGTTTTTTCTTTATAACCTAGGAACTCTCTCTCCCTTTCTGATGTGGGTTACTAAGACATCACAATTCACCCCCCTTAGGGCTACACGTCCCCGTGCAGTAGCCTGTCAGCTGTAGTAGCTTGCTAGTCCTTATCGACCCGCCCACTCTGTAGCCCACCCACATGTCACGCGAGACGGCTAGGGCCTACACTCAGAGGTGAGGAGAGTCGGCTCTGATACCATCTGTAACACCCCGACTCTTCACATGACAACGATATTGTCTGATATGAGCAAAGCCCTCATGATTTTGTTCTTCCCAGGGCGTCATCCATTCTTGTATTGCTTCTGTCCAAGCACGCTTAACTGCAGAGTTCTGCTAGGATTTCTACCACCTGGAAAAGGTCTCGTTGAATGTAAGAGTTGAAGGTTTTTCTTTTATAGCTCAGGAACTCCCTATCTCTTTCCGATGTGGAATACCAAGATATCACAATCTACTCCATCAGAACTGCACGTCCCCGTGCAGTAGCCTGCCAACTCCAGTAGCATGCCAGTCCTTATCGACCTACCCACTCAGTAGCCCGCTTACGTGTCACGTGAGATGGCAAGAGCCCACAATCGAAAGTGAGGAGAGTCGGCTTTGATACCATCTTGTCACGCCCCAACCTTTTTTTATAAATGATTAAAATCGTTGAATTATTTGAAAAATAAGAGACTTTGCTAATTTTGTTTTTAAAAGTTTAACACTTAGAATATTTTTTTTAACAAAAAAGTTGGGGCGTGACATTTTGAATTATTAGAAAATTTTAATATTATAGAATATGTACTTTGCCATAATAGAAGGTATTATAGTTTTAATTTAAAAAATATATTGTAAATTTTTGTTAATAATTGTAATATAAATATAAATTAGTAGCACCTAAAAATGACACTAAATAAATAATTTTTAGTAGTGGGTTCAAATGCTTTTACCCAACAGTTAAAACCGTTGCTAAATGGCGGGCTATAGTGGCGGTTTTGTCTGATGTGGTGGAAATAGCAACGAATAATATCCGTCGCTATAGAATGTTCGAAGGCTTTTACCCGGCTGTTAAAAGCACCGCTAAATGACAGGTCATAGCAACGGTTTTGATTTTTGTGGTGGAAATAGCAACGGTTAATATCTGTTGGTGTAGAGTATTACTGAAGTGTCAGTACAGTTTTTTGCTAGCACATTAACCGCTGCAGTAGCCACCGTTGGAAATGAAAAGGTTATACTAGCGATCTACAAAAACGTCCCTAAACACCTACACCGATGAGTATCTTCTAGTGATTTGGGCGATGGTTTGTGAACCGTTGGTATTGATCATTGGGACATTTAGCAATCTTCTAGTGATCTGGGCGATGGTTTATGAACCGTTGGTATTGACCATTGGGACATTTAGCAGTGGTTTTGAAACTCTATTGTGAAGGTAATAACCGCTGCTATAAGTCATAATACTTGATTGTTGCGTATTTGTAAATGTAGTTTTAGTTTTTTGTAAAACACATAAATCGTATTTTTGTGTATGATTTTGTTATTCTTTGTCGAAATTATTTTTTTATTTTCTGTCACAATTATTTTTACTTTTTTTTTTGCAAAAAAATGTATATTTTTAATGAAATCGAAAAGTGACAAATCGAGTTACAGATGATAGGTTGTCATATCCTCTTCCTTGCCTTGATCACAAGCCACGTTTGCATCCAGTTGAAACTTCTCAATAGAAATTCCTTTTTGCAATTTTCTCCATCACCATAAAAAATTAAAAAAATCCTTACTCCTAAATGAGGTATGAAGGCCTTCTAAACTCTCTCTAATCTCTTGTTTGGGCTATTTAAAAAATTGACTTTTACAAAAAAATCAATTTTTAAGTTGTAGCATTTGGTTTCTCTAAAAAATTAGTTAATTTTTAAAATAAAATTTTACACATTCCAAGTATACTAATTTTTTTTAAAAATAAAATAATTATAATACTATTAATTAAAAAGTAACTCTAGGTACCCTCAATAATAAAAGACCTATACTAATATTTTAAATATTATAACTTAAATATAAAAAGTAATTGTATTATAGATATTTTAACAAAATACAAAAAAGTTACTCAAAAAAAATATTCTAAATTCTCTATTTAAAAAAAAAATAAATTTCTGAAAAATCAATTTTTTTTAACATAGGCATCTCGTATAGGGACATGTAGTATATTAACAGATTTGCCATTGCAGCTTTTACGAAGTATCATTCCTCCTTAATATTCTTGAGATTTTCTAAAACTGACTTCCAACATTTCACTCATCTTAGTTTTGTCCCAACTAGTTTGATAATTAAGTGAAATTAATAATAAAACCGATTAATATAAAAATTATAAATAAAATAAAATAAATAATAAAAAGAAAATAGTAAAAAGATCTTATTCATAATTAGTGTTTGGCACATGCTTTGCATGTGCTAAATTACTTATTATTGATAAACATATTTATTAATAAATAACTAATTTTAATTAATTATAAATTTTAACAATAAATATTATGATGATCATATTACTAAAGTGAAAACTAAAAATATGTATAATTATTATTAACAACTAATTGTAAGAGAAACAAGCTTTAATAATCATTTTAATTAATATATTACATGTACTGTATTCGTAACATACGTGAATAATGAAACCTATTAAACTAATACAATAATAAAATATAAATTAAAATAATTATACGTAAGTTAATAAATAGAATTTGATAAAAATATTATTGGAATTAAAAGAAGGGCTTTTAGCAGTTCATCCTATAAAAAATATCTAAATGTGCAGTTAATCTCTTAAAAGATTAATTTGTACAAATTGCTCAATAAATTAATTTAAGTGTAGCAATAAACTACCCAATCAAACTTTCGTTAATATTTTTGACAAGTTTTCTATATATGCTAAAAATATAATTTTGTCACGCTCCAAACTCCAGGGTATGTGAAACACCCAAAAACAACCAGATAAAACCTAACACGAGAATACACTCTCAAAGATAAATCATACATGCATTGTATATAAACGCAAAATGGCAGCATTACAAGGCTTCAATGCCGAGAAACATGTTACAACATATATGTAACAAAACTAACAAAAAGAAAGACTACACTCTTTCACCTTCTCCGGCACCTCCAGATCAACCAGCGTGAACGGTACCTAAAGAAAAATAAATTCCACATCGTGAGCCAAGGCTTAGCAGAAACTAGATAAGCATGCAGTATAAACAAAACATGCTAAGAAATCAAAGTGCAGGTTCAGACTCTCTTTCAAGCCTTGAAAACAGTTTTCACGTACAAACGAAAAAGCGAGGATACAAACCATGTTTTTGACTCACTCACAAGAGCCGAAAAATAGTTGGAAAACAGTTTTTAGATCGCGATTCACATGACTCTTAAAAATAATTTAAAAACTGGTCTATCCGTCCCATAATGCAATACATGATACATGCAACCGACTCTCATACGCCGCAACCACAAATCTAACAACCGACCCTCAAATGCTGCAACCACAGCCCTAACACTGAGATAAAAATCTATACATAAACATACATTCTCGGGATAAAACTGTATACTTTGGGGTAAAATCATAGACCAAACCACGGGGTAAAACCGTACACTGCAGAATAAAATCGCACACCACGGGATAAGACCGTAAACCAGAACACAGGATAAAACTGCATACTTTACCTTAAGCCACGGGATGGAACCGCTGACTACGGATCATACTACGGGATAAAATCGCATACCACGGGATAACACCGCATATAACAGGATAAAACGAAAATTACGGGATAACACCGAACATATACAACAGGATAATACTGCAATTACGGGATAACACCGAACATATACAACGGGATAATACTGCAATTACAGGATAACACCGAACATTCCTAT
>JAOTRH010152981.1:0-13200 GCA_034768845.1 Heliamphora exappendiculata | reverse complement strand
GTATGACAAGGGTTTGAAAGAACGAGCCTATGTCAGAAAAGGGGGGGGGGGGGGTGGGAACCAACAACCCGAAAAGATTCCAGAGGGGAAAGAAACCTCCCTAAAAGTATTTAAAATGAAACACGGGTATGTCCCCGAAAAGAAAACAATGGTAAGAAAAATCGAATGTGGTGAAAAACAAAATATGGGTAAGACCCGAAGGAAAAGCTAGCCTAAGCAAAGGATAACAGAAAACCCGAGTCAAAATCGGAGAAAGAACTAGCCTCAACTTGATCAAAATAATTCTAACAATGTACAGACAAAACATAGAATGAAGAAAAACACATAATCCTACTAGGGTTAGCAACACCTAATTAGGGGGGTTCTAAGTTCACTATATTTAAAAGGCCAATTTTGGTTAATCGAACAGGATATCTTCCGAATAGAACCAGGTATATACCTTTCATGTAGAACATTGTCAAATAGTACACCCGAACTCTTTTACTGCACCTATGATAGCGTTTAGTCAGTAAGGGTTGCCAGTCTTCCCAATAATTTCCGAAACGAATTAACGTTCAGGGTATTAGGTCGACCAGGCAGGAGAGTTTGAAGAACAATGCATATGCATGCGAAAATAAAAATGAGAAATTTTATTAAGAACCAATGATGTTTTCAAGTATAGCCCTCTTATTTTGATTATAAACCTGTTCCAAGCAGAGTCGCCAGAAAATACTGTGGCGTTGGAATTTAAGGGGTTGTTTTGAAAAATATTCAAAAATAAGGAATTCAAAAAATATTTAAAAAAATCTTTTAACACCTTGAAAATCAAAATTTTGAAAATTCTTTTTTGTTGAAAATAGAGTCGCCACTTAGTTTTTGAGAAAAATTAAGAAAAATAAAATTGGCTACCGATCTTTAAAATGTTAACCAGAGAAAGAGGGTTCGAGAGGTAACGTACGAATCGGAGAAGGTGTTGGCATCCCATTCACCCAATCATACGTTTGGCCTCTACTAATTATCATTAGTTTTTTAATATTATTTCTCAAATGCATGCAAATAAAGAAAATAAAGGCAAAGAGAGAATATCAAAAATTAAATATAAAAAATACATAAAATATGTACGTAACACTCCAAAATAAATAAATGTCAAAGAAAAATTCTAAGTCCTATGGCATGCAATTTCTATCTAAATGATACATGAAACATATACCCACATGTAATAATATTGAAACAACCTAAACTAGTATGATTTGGTTAAAATAATAAAAAAAAATTTGCTAGAAGTTGGCAAAACTACCTGAACATGAATTTACTACAAAAAAAATTTTAAACTATCCTAAATATGCTTTCAAATAAAGAAAGTAAAACTTGCATATCACTAAAATTAACGAGGTTAATATTAATATGATGAATTAATAAAAAAATAAAAAATATAAAATAAGAAATGCATAAAAGAAAAAAATGTTACATTAAAAGAAAGCCTATTTAACAAAGAAATTTAAAATAAGAGTTTTATAACAAAAAAGAATTTAAAAATTTACAAGAAAAAAGAAAAAAATTTGACAAAATATGAATGGTAGAAAATATTATTAAGAAAAAAATTTAATTATTTACATAAAAGATGAAAATAAGAAGAATAAAAGAACAGTGAAAGATATCTTTATGATTTTGTATTTTTTGTAGTTAATAGAAGAAAGGAAAAGAAATATATTATAGGAGAAAAGTTAAGAAAATTTAGTTATTAACATTTTATATTTTTTTAAAATAAAAGAGAAAAAAATAGAAAAAATAAAAAGAATAATGGAGTATTTTTAAAAGAGAAAATTATGAACTACTTAAAAATAAAAATTAACTTAAAAATATTTTTGTGATTTTTAGTTTTAGCAAAATAAAAAAAATGCCATAAAAAAAATAAGACTAAAAAAATGAAAAATAAATTTCTATAAGAGAAATGAATATTTATGTCACAAGAAAAAAAATGCTAAATGAAACTTTTATTAAACCTAAAAAAAACTAGAAAAGAAAATTACACTAATATAAGAAAGAGAAGAAAAAGAAGAAGGAAATGAAATTAAAAGAACATTAGATTAAAAGAACATTTAAGCTAATATTAAAAGAGCATTTAAATTGGTGCTAGCAAAAGAACTGAAATTAAAAGAAAAAGAAAAAAAATGTTAATATTTAAATGAAATATAAAATTAAAACTTAAAAGAAAAAGGAAATAAGAAATGCCATTAAAAAATTTATAGCTAATAAATAAAGGCTAGAAAAAGAGTAAAATTAAAGTAATGCTAGAAGAAAATAAACACTAAACTAAAAGAAAATAAAATGAAACATTGAATTAATATTACAAAAAGAAATGAAATGCTAGTAAAATAAAATTAGACTAACTAAAAGAAAATAAAATGCTAGAACATTGAATTAGTGTAAAAAAGAAGATGAATGAAAAGAAATGAAATATTTGAATTAAATGGGTGTAATATTGACTATTACAACCATTTGTTATGTAAGTGATTAGATTATAACAATTAACAATATTGATAAGTTGTAATTGTTAAAAATATTAGTACTATTTAATAATTTAACAATTTGCAATAAGCTTTAAAAAATGAATGAAGGTAAATAAATAAGCTAAGTAAGCTAAAATTAGAATTCAAATCAATGTAAGAATATAACAATTACATAAATAATGCGAGAACGTAATTAAAATGAATTGACCAAATTAAACCCGGCCACTCCAAAGGGGTAAAAAATGGAGCTTAGAAAGGCCATGGATCCAAGCCAAATACCCGAATTGCTTAAGAATTCTCAAGTTGGAGAATGCTAGTGAGCAATTTATTCTTCGGGTGATGATCCAAGCTAGGGTTTGGGACTATCGGAGGCTCGGATCTTGGTATTTCGACAGGGTTTCGGCCTCGAGGCTCGGAATTGCTCAGTGACTCGGTAGAGCTTCTCTCACTAAACCTCTCTATCTAAAATTTTTCCTTGAAAACGCAGCAGATGCACGGTATTTATAGAGTTCTTCAACCAATAAGATGCTGCCACGTTCTGAGACACGTCAGGCTATTTGGAGTTGGCGGCCGCCACAATGTGAGTTGGCGGTCGCCTTGTTGGGAAAAGTTCCACAAGGTTCTATTGGCGGTCGCCACTTCTGACAATGACTTGGGCAACAAGTTATCGATGGTTTGGTACAACTTCCTTAGTTTTGAAGGTTTCTGATAGTTTTTGATGGTCGGATTCAATTACTGAGCTTGGATCACTTTTCGAGGATCGAGTTGAAGAACCGTTCCTCATGTTTTCATCATCGGATTCACCTAAGTTTGGGCGGGATCAAATTGGGGTGTCTACAGGTATCGCCGGTAAAAATCTCTCATTTAGGGATAATTCTGGATAATTGTTAGTGTGGATCACTTCTCCATCTGAAGGGTTTATTGCAAAGCGATTAATTTGGAATTAAGTGATGGTTAACACTTAGGTGTATATAATAGTATCATCTCCATCTGAGCCACTGCTATTATATACTAGACCGAAACTATATCAGTTATTTAATTTTACTTGGCATGGTCAGTTGCCTAGATAGTAAAATTAAAAAGAATTGGCCTATCTGGTCTTATGAAGGATAGTAGACGTTCACCCATCGTGGCATTTCTCGGGTTACCAGAATGCTGGTGAATTAATTTTAAAATGATTGAGGAAACTAAATTAAAATAAATTTAAAATTTTGCTCATCATAATTAACGATTTTTTAATTATGTGATTTTCAGGATTAAAATGAATTTCAACCCACTCGCTTTAATACTCAAAGAAAACAAACTTACGGAACCAAATTTTGTTAACTGAAAATATAAATTGGATATAACTTTAACTACATACAAATGATTTTCCTTTAATACTAGAAAATATGTCTGTTTCAGAAAAAAGGTTCTTCTTCGGGGCCGAAACGTATGAAGAAGAAAAAGGTTCAGAAACAGGAAGACATATTTTTCAGGGTAGTTAGTGGGCCATTGATTGGTGTGAAAGAGCCGAAAGATAGATGTTTTCACTACAAATACGATAATTTCTGTTCACTGGTTGTGAAAATATGTTTAGCGGTGTTATCACCGGTACCTGGTGTGTAAATACGGTAGTCACTAATCATGTCTGCAATTTATTGCAGGGGTTCTAGGAAACTCGACAACTTAATGATAGGGAGATTTACCTGCATATGAGCAATAATACAAAGGTAACAACAGTTGAAGTAGGAGATGTCACTATCAGTTTTGGTAGATATCGTGTTTTATTATTGAAAGATTGTCTTTATGTAACTGCCATTAGAAGGAACTTAGTTTCTATTTTTGGATTGGCTAAAGACGGATATTTTGTTTATTTTAATAACTCTGTGGTTATTAAGGATAATAAACAGATTATCTATTCTGGTACATTGGTGGATAATCTATATATTATTATTCTAATTTCTCCTACCCTGTAACTAACTGGAATGAATAATACATCTGATGTGTGTGATCCTATGACAATCTGGGCTAGAGGTGACGTTGAGTACTTCGTTAGTTTCATTGATGACTACTCAAGGTATGGATACATTTACCTGATACACACACCGTAAGTCTGAATGCTTTGATAAATTCAAATAATTCAAGGCGGAGGCAATATTTCTTTGGAGAGTTTATGGACTACTTGTCATCAGAGAGGATTACATTCCAGTTGACTGCACCTGGCACACTACAGCAGAATGGTGTAGGAAAAAGAAAGAATATGACTCTTATTGTGGACCGGACGTAATCCTAGTCTGAAACACATTCGAATTTGGGAGTGTCCAGCACATGTGCTGAAAGGGAACGCGAGTAAGTTGGAACCAAGGACGGAGGTCTGTTTCTTTGTGGGATATCCCAAGGTAACGAAGGATGGTCTATTTTATAATCCTAAGAATCAGAAGGTCATTGTTAGCACAAATACCTGATTCTTAGAAGAGAATTATATTATGGATCACAGGTCCAAAAACAATATTGTTCAGGAAGAACTGAGAGAAAATACCAGTAGAACGGAAGAGAAACCACAAGTCACTAATATTCTATCACCTCATCATAGTGGGAAAATTATTGGGACAAGTGCAAATCAAGAACATGGTGCTGATGCACATGATTCAGATTATGCACAGCCTGTTACTGCTAGTACATAGACGCAGGTAGTGCCTTGTCGTAGTAGGAGGGTTGTTCATCAACCAGACCGGTATATGTTCTTGGAAGAGTCTTTTGACAGGATCCTGACAACTGGATACTGATCCCGATAACTACAATGAAGCACTACAAGACAAAAATGCAGATCTTTGGCAATGGGCTATGAATTCAGAAATAGAATCTATGTATTCTAATCAGGTCTAGAAACTTGTAAAACCACCAAAAGGGATAAAATTTATTAGATGCAAGTGGATCTACAAGAGGAAGAAATGAGTAGACGGGAAAGTTAAAACTTTCAAAGCTAGAGTTATTGCTAAAGGGTTCACTCAGAAAGAAGAGATCGACTATGAGAAAATCTTTTCGTCGGTAGCCATGCTTTAGTCTATCCGAATTCTCTTATCCATTACCGCGCATTTCGATTACGAAATCTGGCAAATGGACGTCAAGACAGTTTTTCTTAGCAGAAGTCCTGACGAGTATATCTACATGATACAATCAGACGAATTCATTGCAAAGGGCCATGAGCACATGCTGTGCAAGCTTAAGAGATCCATTTATGAATTTAAGCAGGCATCGAGGTCTTGAAACACTCGGTTTGATCAAGCCATAAAATCTTATAGTTTTGATCAAAGTCCGGATGAGTCCTGTGTATACAAGAAGCATGACGAAAGCATGGTGATCTTTTTAGTACTTTATGTAGACGATATCTTCCTCATCTGAAACAACGTGGGGGCATTATCTGCGGTAAAGCATGGTTATCTGGGCAGTTCGATATGAAGGACTTGCGAGAAGCCAGTCACATCCTTGGGATCAAGCTTGTGCGAGATCGAAAATAATGGATGTTGGGCTTGTCATAAGCAAAATATATCGATGATATCCTTACTCGTTTTAGCATGCAGGATTTCAAGAAAGGGTTTTTACCTTTCAAGCGTGGAATCACTCTATCCAAAGATCAGTGTCCTAGGACACTTGATGAGATAGAGAAGTTAAAAGCGATTACTTATACTTCGGCAGTAGGGAGCCTCATGTATGCTATGCTTTGCACTAGACTCGACCTCTGCTTTGCCGTTGGCATGGTTAGTAGATATCAGTCTAATCCAGGGCATGAGTATTGAATTGCGGTAAAGAATATAATCAAGTACCTGAAAAGGACTAAGGATTATATGTTGATTTATCAGGTAGACAGTCTAGTATCTTTGAGGTACACATACTTAGATTTTCAGTCAGACATAGAGCTTACATCAGGAGACAACCTTGCAGATCTTTTACAAAGAGCTTAGCGGCTAAAACTTTTGATAGTCTTGTAGAGGACATGGGAGTCAGATGTAAGGCAGCATAATTTTTAGTATAAGTAGGAGATTGCTATGGTTGGTATACTAAAAATTATATTTTTAGTATTTAATTTTATTTTATGAGAATCTTTATGAGCAATGTATGCATATCACTTTTTTGTTATGCATGGATGTTCAATATTCTGTATAACATTTAATCTGGTGTGTAGAGCACGGCTTACACACAGAATACCAGATTTTAGGTTCTTGCAGAATATAAGTTTTATGTTCACAGTTTAGATGAAAATAGGCATACCATCGGTACGACTGTGGCACAGAGTTTTAGTAGACTTGTCTTGATTACGGGGAACAGATAATAGCGTCATCAAGTATTCTGGCTCTCTGTGCCAGTACAATTTGTGTGTATTAAATGGGATATTTGGAGTAATTACTTTTGTACTGACTACTGATTATATAAATTAATTCACACCCCAAGATTATTATGAATTGTGCTGATCCTTTTAATCTTGAAATAATTATTGATTTGCATATATTAAATATTTGTTATTTTGATTCATTAGAGGGTGCGATCTTATATGGGTTTATATTTCTGGTGAGTTAGATATCGGTATTATTTATATAAAAAATATTAATTATTGACGAAATTCACGTTCTGAATGATCGGGATTGACGATACCCCTTTAAGGATACTTATAAGTTTTGACCGGACCAAACCCTACAGGTGGATTTAATTATCCGACGGTCAAATAAATTAACCGGAAGGGCTTAAGGAATATCAAGATGCCAATTAAATTAAATTATCAGTATTTAAATTTAATTGGCGGGTATCGAAAATCTTAACGTGGGAAGAAATGGTAAGCATTTAATAATATGAGCTCAATGTAAGAAGATTTTGAGATTATGGATCAGAGTGCAATTATAGTTCTTAACTGGTGTGAACTGTAATTCAGTATTTTATAAAAATTACAGAAACCGCTGCATCTTTCCATAATTGCAGAAACAGCTCGTAGGCATCTGTGAGCCACTGGAAGTCTAACTCATAATTACTCTCCAAATCCCTGCTATAGCCCTATATTTATACGGGTAGGCTGAAATAGTTTGAGATTGATAGATTTGATAGTTCATATATCATATATCAGAGATATCATATTTTTTCTTTCAAGATGAAAGATATCGGAGTTCCGCCGGTACGAGTTCTCGGAGGATCGTAGCCCACACTACGTTCGACGATCGCGTAAGGGAATACAGTAGAAGATCTGACCGGAGCTTCAACTCGGAATCAAATCGTAGTTGAAGATTAGAACTACAAGAGGTATTCTTCTAAATTAACTTTGATTGCATGGGTTTATTTTTGATCGTTCGACGTCAAAATTTTTATCTGGCGCCCGTTTCAGCGTTTGCCCGTCCAGTTAATTTTTATCGATAAACGTTTTTAAAAATAATGATCTTGGCAGTATTGCCTCCAACAATATGTCCCATTAAACTTTTTTGATTTCTTTCCATGGTTCGTAGGAACCCTAGCCGAAATAAGGGCTGAAATAAAGGCCGGGATCGAGGCCAGAACAAAGGGTGCAATTGGGTTCAGAACGGAGGCCACCACAGGGGCAGAAGCAGTAAGGGTGGAATTCATTCTGTTATCGATTTCGATTGCCATAACTGCAAAATTTGAATTAACACCGAAATGTGATCCAACAATAAGGTTATAAAACTTATACACAGTAATTTAAAACTGTAACAATTGTAACAAATAAAATCAAGTTTATAAAACTTATAAACAATAACGTTTAAATTGTAATAAATGTTTAAACAAGTACTGACATGATTCTTTTAGAGACAAAAAATAAAATTATTCTGTCTTATGATTGTTGGCTTTGATACTGAAAAACACAATCTGTCGATTTAACAAAATTCAGACAACCCCAATAAACAGTAATAACATTACCTGAATCTAAAACTAATATCATACAAATGTAAAACAGAAATATAAAAAATCTATTTTTTCCACCATGTAGAATATTATAACAGATCCAGATAACAAAACTTATAAATAGTTTTGTAAAACATTTAAATAAAATAGAACACATGTTTTGTTATTAAGTAGAAACCCAAAATAGTATGGGAAACGCTGTTTAATATTTAAAAAAATTTAAACCAGAACAGAAATAAACACTGTTTTTGAAAAAATTAAAACAAGAACAGTATATTATTTTTTTTTAAAGCAATGTGTTAAAATAGAATAAAAACGAGCACTGATATATTAAGCAGTACAGAGCGAAATACCAGAAGTAGAACCAAAATTAAAACCAGTCTTACAGAATAAATACAAAAGAGGTTGGGATCGAGTCCAGCGTTGAACGATGTATCCTTAAGACAAATTACGCCCATGCTTGGGTGCTTGCGTGTCAACGAACATATGTGTGGCTTTGGAATTTGGGGGTTAAAAATGAAAAAATTCAAAAATAGTTTGAAAAATATTTTAAACACTTTGAAAATTAAATTTTGAAAATCTCTTTTGTTAAAAATAGAGTCGACACTTAGTTTTTGAGAAAAAATTAAGAAAAACAAAAATGGCTTCTGATTTTAAAAACGTTAACCAGAGAAAAATAGTTGGGGGGTAAGGTACAAATCGGGAAAGGTGTTAGGCACCCCGTTCGTCCAACCGTAAGGTTGGCATCTACTAATCATCATTGGTTCTTTAATATGATTTGTCAAATTCATGCAAATAAAGAAAACGGAGGTGAAGAAAGAACATTCAAAATCAAGTATAAAAAATATATAAAATATGTACATAACACTCCAAAACAAATTAGCGCAAAAAAAAAATCATAAATCCTATAACATGCACTTTCTATCTAAATGATACATGAAATACATGCCCACATGCAATATTGTTTAAACAACCTAAATTAGCATGTTTTAGTTTAAAAAACAAATATGTTAAGTTGCTAAAATTATCTAACTTGAATTGTACAAAAAATAAACTACACAATTTTGACATAAAGTAATCAAATCATAAATTAATATGTACAATATGTATATTATTGAATTATCTAAAAGTATGTACAAATCTTATGTTAAAGACTAATCAAAATAATAAAATCTAATAATAAATATTTGATGTATTAACAAGAAAATATTTGAAACTCTACTTTGAAGAAAAAAGAAATAAAAGAAAATTTACAAATCAAAATAAAATGTTAGAAAATGCTTGTTTAAACCACTAAAAGAAAAAATCTTATTGTTTATATTTTATATTTCTTTTGAACAAAACGAAAGAAAAGAAAATTAATAGAAATAAAATAAACAAATGAGTTTTTAATTATTGTTAGAGGAGAAAATTATACTATTAACTTGAAAGATTAAAATAAAAAAAATAAGAAGAATATTAATAAACATAAAAGGTATTTTTATTTTATTTGCGCCTTTTGTGGTTAATAAAAAAAAATACTATCGAAGACAAATTAAGTTAATAGAGGAAGATTTTAAAGAATGATTTAACATCTTATATTTTTAAGAGAAAAATAGAAGAAAATGGAAAAAAATAAAATAGACGAAAAGAAAATTAAAATTTTCTTTTAAAGAGAAAATTATGATGTTTTTTTGTGATTTTTGATTTAACAAAATAAAAGAAAAAAAAGATAAAAAAAGAATTATAGGAAAAGAAAATGAATTTTTTTTGTAAAAGAGATGAATGCTAATATTACAAGAAGAGAAATGTTTAATGAAATTTTATTAAAGTTAATAAAAAAATAAAAGACAAGAAAAGAAAATTACACTAATATTGAAAAAAAAAAAATAGAAAGTATAAGTTAGAAATTGAATATTAAGGTAAAAAGAAAATAAAATGAAGTATTGGTATTTGAAGAAAAGAAAACGAAATAATTAAAGAAAAAGAGATAAGGTATTATGAGAAAAAATAAAATTGATGATAAAAAAAATAAAATGTTACATCAAAAGAAAAGAAAATGCTAGAAATATAAATTGTTTTGAAAAGAAAAATAAATAAAATAAAAATCATAACATTAAACTAGTACTTAAAAGAAAAATAAAAAAGAAAATAAGAAAGAAAAATAAATACTAGAATATTAGAACAAAGTTAAGAAAATAAAAGAACACTTCAACTAATATTATAAGCAAAGAAAGGAGAAATAAACGGTACATTAAGAAAGAAATAACATTAAGCTAAAAGAAAAGAAATAAGACCTTTTTTTTAAAGGTACATTACAAAAAAAAATGCTAAGAAAGAAAGTTAAGTAACAATTAAATAAATGCTAAGAATTAAAATGGATCATTAAATTAATGATACAAGGAATAAAATAAAACAAAATGTTAGTAAAAGAAAATTAGACTAATTAGAGGAAAAAGAAAGTAAATAATGCTAAAACCTTAATTTAACATAAAAAGAAAAAAAAAGAGAATAAAATGTTAGAATTTAAATGGATGTAATATTGATAATTACAAGTATTTTTATGTAAGTGCTTTATGTTATAATAATAACGATATTATTTAGTCGTATTGTTAATTGATATTAGCACTAATTAATGAATTAATTAAAAAAAAAGATAATATGCTTAGTGTGAAAGTGTAAACTACGAAATTAAAGCAACCGAATTAAAAGAAATTAAAGCAATTAGATTAAATGAAACAATGTAAATGATGACAAGATTAACTATGCAAATAAAAAAAGAATACATGAATTGAGATTAAATATAACCCAATCACCCCAAAAGATAGAAAATAGGGTTAGAAAGACCGAAAATTCAAGCGAGATACCTGGATTGCTGGGGAATCCTCAATTTAGAAAATGTGCTCCAATTGTACAATCTTCGGGGGTGATCCAAGCAATGTAGACTTCAATGTAGGTATGGGAGATTAGGGACTCGGTATCTTGGCAGAGTTTTGGCGTCGGGGCTCGGGATCGCTCGGTATATCGGCAGAGTCTCTCCTACTCAAAATTCCTACTGAAAACGTACGCTGGGATACGATATTTATAGAATTCTTCAACCAATGAGGTGTTGCCACGTTTTGGGACACGTCCGGCCATTTGGAGTTGGCGGCCGCCACAATGAAAGTTGGCGGCCGATGGGTTGGAAAAGGTTCTATTGGCGGCCGCCACAATGTGAGTTGGTGGTCGCCATGTTGGCTAGGGTTTTCAAGAGATTCTATTGACGGCCGCCACAATGAACATGGCGGTCTCCATTTCTGGCAATGATGTAGGCAACAAGTTATCGATGGTTTGGTACAATTTTATTGGTTTCAGAGATTTTGAAAGTTTTTGATGGCTGTGTTCAAATACCGAGCTTGGATCATCTCCCGAGGATCGTACTGAGGCACTATTCCACCTGTTTTCACATCGAATTCGCCTAAGATTAGGCGGGGTCAAATTGGGGTGTCTACAGTTGCCCCTCTTTGATATAACTTGCATAGCAACGCGTGATGCAAGTTATATCAAAGGTCCGGAGACAACAGCCATTTGACCGAGCCATCAATCTTAGGCCACAAGCACACAAGCATGCATATGATGTTGGTCGTACTCAAATTTTCAACGAGCTGCCTACGTACCTCTTTCGCTAGGGATCAGATCATAGTGTAGTTCATGGGAAAAAATGCTAGATAAGAAACATGATGCAGATGCTGACATAAATGCTAACATGATGTAGAGAGGTATAGTATGATGTAGACATGTATAATGCGAGTCGGTTTAGGGTCATGAGGAGGACCGAGTCAGTTTAGGGTAATTAGGAGGACCAAGTCAGTTTACGGTCATGAGGAGGACCAATTCAGTTTGCGGTCATGAAGAGGACCAGTCAGTTTAGGGTCATGAGGAGGACCAAGTCAATTTTCGGTCCTGAGGAGGACTAGTCAGTTTAGAATCATGAGGAGGACCGAGTCAGTTTACGGTCATGAGGAGGACCAGCCAGTTTACGGTTATGAAGAGGAGGACCAAGTCAGTTTACGGTCATGAGGAGGACTGGGTCAGTTTACGATCATGAGGAGGACTAGTTAGTTTAGGGTCATGAGGAGGTCATGAGGAGGACCAATCAATTTACGGTCATGAGGAGGACCAGGTCAGTTTACGGTCATGAGGAGGACCAGTCAGTTTACGGTTATGAGGAGGACGGACCAGTCAATTTAGGGTCATGAGGAGAACCAGTCAATTTACGGTCATGAAGAGGACCAGTCAGTTTGGGGTAATGAGGAGGACCAGTCAGTTTACGGTCATGAGCAGGACGGACCAGTCAATTTAGGGTCATAAGGAGAACCAGTCAGTTTACGGTCATGAGGAGGACCAGTCAGTTTGGGATAATGAGGAGGACCAGTCAATTTATGGTTATGAGGAGGACCAAGTCAGTTTAGGGTAATGAGGAGGACCAGTCAGTTTGGGATAATGAGGAGGACCAGTCAATTTATGGTTATGAGGAGGACCAAGTCAGTTTAGGGTAATGAGAAGGACCGGTCAGTTTAGGGTCATGAGGAGAACCAGTCAGCTTACGGTGAGGAGCACCAGTCAGTTTACGGTCATGAAGAGGACCGGTCAGTTTAGGGTCATGAAGAGGACCAGTCAGTTTACGGTCATGAGGAGGACCAGTTAGTTTACGGTTATGAGAAGGACCAAGGGGTCAGACATTGAATTAGTAAGTCGAGTTAAGATTTAAAAATTCGGGATAAGGTGCAGGGTAATTAATAATTAAAAGCCAAGTTACGGCTTAAAATTAAAATTTTCGAGAAGGATAACCGTGAATTAATAGGTCGAG
>JAOTRH010152970.1:0-13201 GCA_034768845.1 Heliamphora exappendiculata | reverse complement strand
GTGGGGGGTGGGGGGAGGATTTGAATTTTTATGTGATACTGAATTCTCAATGTTTGTTCTCTTTGGTCGCTGAGAAGAAGAGAGGATAATGAGATGGAAGTTGGAGTGGTTTAGTTTGAGTATATCGGATTGGGCTGATTGCTCAAAGCCATAGCTTAGCTGTTTACATATTCAATTACTTGACTTTTGAAGCATATTTTATTTCCATGTTATGGACTCCATAAATAATCAAATCATACAAAACTATAGATCAAGTTTCACTTGCCATCGTCTTTCTCGTCATCCAAACGGTATGTGACTTTTGGATTTTTGAGTGATACTGATTTATGAATGTTTCTTCTGTTCTTTAATGTTCGGCTTATTGATCAAAGCCATATCTTAGCTGTTTACATATTCAATTACTTGACTTTTAAAGCATATTTTTCCCACGTTATGGACTCCATAAATACTCCTTTCTCAGAGGAAGTTGAATTATTGTAACTGGATAGTTTTAATGAGTCATTTCTTATTTATAAGATTTCATGATTATGAAACCGTAAGAATCTTTCAAAAACAGATCACAACTAAGAGCAATGAAAATTGGAATGCAGCCCATCCATATGCTGGTCTTGGTAGAGAGATTTTTATTAATTTCTTCAAATGGAGAATGGGAGAAACTGGAAGCATTCAAGAGCCTTGTCATCTGATCGGACAATTTGAATGTACTTTTCACTAAGGTATACACATTTGCATATCCCCGATATGCAAATGTGTATGACTTTACGTGCATTGTATTCCTACGCTGTCGAATACTCTATTTACATGAATTTTGGTGGAATCATGGACAAGGGGGTTCTATGGGTTTGCAGCAACTTCTGGGCATGTGAGATTACTCCAGCTTGAAATGGAGCACTGCAACAGAAGCTTTTTGATTACTGGTCCAATACCCAGTTGAGTTAGGGTAGAAGATACCACCATAGAGTTGATCTCCAGGGAAGGTTGTGTTTGGCCCATTTCGTTGTCCATTGTTTATGATGACGTATAGATGCTATATTTTGTGAAAATTCTTGGCCAGCAATTATATAAAACCTTATGATTGCAGGGATTAATAATCAGGCGGTGAATGTATTGATAGATTTGACCAGATTTATAGAACTATAGATTGGACTGCATTGTATCTGAACTTATTAAGTCACGGAAGTGTTTGGCAAAACTATTAGCGGTAATTTTTAATTTTTTGTTACTAATTTTAATTATAAATTACAAATTTTTTTAAATACTTACAATTTCTGCTACAATTTATAACTATATTTTTTTTATTTTAATTAAATACTATAAATTTTACCAAATACTCACAATTTCTATTACAAACTATAATTTATAAGCTATTAATTTCAGTAATACCAAACACCACCATAGATTATAGTGAAAAAAATATAATTATGATTTTAAGTAAAAATTATAAGTGTTTGTTAAAATTATAAATTTATAATTTCAAGTCATATAATTTGTGCTTAATAGTTTAGAATCAAAAGGTCAGAATAAAAAATTATATACTAAAAGAGTTCAGTTTAAATACACTTTTATTGTAGGAGTGATTAATAATCGGGTCAGGCTACTAGCTCGACCTCTTTCAGAACTAACACGGTTTTATGAGGAAAAAATAACCTGTGAAACTCAAAAAGAGTACTAATCTTGGTTAAAGGATTGAATTGAACAATAATTCTTTTTTTCTTCCTTTCAATTCTGATTTTTAGTCGTGCAAACAATTAAAGGATTGAATTGCACAACAAAAATTTAACACAATACAATTTTGACAATCAAACGAGCCCCATATACCAAAAAGAACAAGAAAGAATAATACACGCTTAAGTCAGGAACTAACCCATCAACAACTTAACCAACTTGGGTTAGCTCAGATTCTCATTAACCTGAATGCATTTCGTTTTCCATTGCAGTAGATACCTACATCACTGATACAATTGCAACACTTCTCACATATTACTTCAATTCAAAACAAAAGGCTATGATCCATAATATAGAATTTCATATCCCATCAGGAACCGGTTGGACTCGCGGCGTTTGGTTCTGACCTCTGCTGCTCTTACAGAGCTCACTATGCCGATGATCGACATGCTAGGACACAGAGCAGTAATGGTCCCAAAGCTTCAATACCAGTTCAGGTTTCTGAAAGTCGAGAACTAAAACATTGTGCTCCCGTACACACCATCAGCTGAATGAGCACCCAGTCTCGTGTCAATACGGTGAGGGCTCGAGTTTGTGGCTGATGGTGAAGTCCCGTTGGCCTCACCAACCTCGTATTTACAGAGGGGACATGATGCGTTGATCTTCAACCATTTATCTACACACTCTACATGGAAAAAATGGGAACAAGGTAGCTCCCTCAGCTCATCGTTTTCTGCATATTTTGCTAAGCATATACAACAAACCTGCACAAATAAGGGAAGTTTATGCATATTGTTAAATTCTATTGTTCTCTAAATTTAGGCTAAAGAAGAAGATGAAGAAGATTCGTTGCTTTCAAAATTTAAGCAGCAGCAGCATAAGTGAAGCAGAAACAGAAACTACCAACTCGGCCAAGGCTGTCAGAGGAAAAAATTGCCGATTCCAAAAGCTGTTGGATGGAAAAGTTTGGATATCATGAGCTTTTGACATAACCAAACCAAACCAAACCAAACCTTTGTCCCAATCAATTGAGATCGATTACATGAATATTTTTATATTATTCTACTCTGTTAAAGACCATATCTTTAGTTAATTTTAATAAGTTCATATCTTTTTTTAATACGGTTTCCTATGTCGATTTATATCTACCCCTCACTAGTGTTTTTATTACTCATGATGTTGTTGTTTTTTCTTATTACTACATCAACTCATCTACATTTTATGTGTCTCAATCACTTTAATCTATTTTCTCTCAAGTTATCCTCAATTGGTACGGTTCCTACCATTCCAAAATGCCATGAATCTTTTCATTCCTAATTTTATCTTTTCTAGTCTTTCCATAGATCTACCTTAACATTTTCATTTCAGCAACATTCATTTTATTTGTGTGATCTTTCTTAACAGCTCAAAATCATTGGTCTAATAACTGTCATCTTAATTAAAAATCGAATATAAATAACGAAAATATTCATTCTTAAGTATTTCTTGATTTTGAATCATTACCTTTTCACTATTAATACTCCTGTTACTTCTAAAATTATATTCTATTTATTCAGATTTGTTCTTCCTTAATCGAAGCCCCCCCCCTTTGACTTAGAATCTAACAAAAGTTTCCTTACTTTTCAACTGAAGTCCAGCCACCTAAATGACTGCTATTTTTCGCCCCATTTCCCTATAAATCTTTCTACTTCTAAGCTGATATTTTTAACTAAAAGCCAAACTTGACCACTAAGTTACCCAAATTGAAAAACATGAAATCAGAATCCAAGTTTTTTTTTTCTTTCTTTTTGCAATACAACTTACTGCATCTTCTCCTGATATGGCACGCTCCTTTTCTGTTCCTGCAGCCAAGATCCCTCCTGAATTGATTTCCTGATCATCACCATTTTTCCTAAACTTGAACTTGTAAATTGGCAGAGCACTTATGGATTCTGGGGTGGCTCCTCTGGTTTGAGAAAGATCCTCTCGGTAGCCAAGGATTGAAATTATGCAGGGCAAACAGCAACAGATCGTTGCACAGAGTATGAATGGCATAGCATACCCAATACAACTAAATGTGAGGAACACCAAACATAACCTGCAATGAGCGCAACTAACGGATAACAACATAAACAAGGAAAAAGCTAATAGAAATTGAACTTCAATAATTAATACCTATACAATTTTGGAGCGTCAGAGGGCGAAGAGTGACCTCCAAAAATCCATACATTGCCCACTACAAACCACACCGCGAAAAAGCAATCCAAGGCCATCTTGAAGTGATCCATCAGATTGTTGAGGCTGCAAATTGGAAACTAGCTTATTCACTAAACCACACATCTACAATCCAGCATGAGATGAGAAAACATCAGCATGACATCTACCTTATTCACTAAACCACACATATACCTACATTTCAGCTTGTAATATTTTCCATATAGTGAAATGGTAATCGTACAAGAAGAAAACATCAGTATGACATCTACCTACATTTCAACTTGTAACATTTTCCACTTCTAAGAGAACAAATAATTAGTAGAGGAACTATGTTTATAGATATGATTGAAGTGATTCAATTCCAACTACTGTTCAATGCACGATTTAACTAATTTGATATTCAATTAGCAATCTTTCTAATTTACGAAGACATTTCTTATAGCGTTGTGGTTATTTGATAGAGTGATTGAACACGTGCAGGACAAAGACATCTGTTTGTGGTTTTTGTTAATGATAAAGCTCAAATTGGAAAACCTAGCTTAGGTAAATTTGAGTTGGAACTGTGATGTTATTTTTAAGTATCATGTTAGATTAAAAGGAACAAGACCAACACTGAATAGATGAAATATAGTCTTTGTTAAACAAGGAATAGGCGTAAGGATGAAATTAAGACTGCACAGATTCTCAAGAATAACAGGTTTTTTTGTCACTCATCTGATTGAAAAGTATGCTTCCCATAGAATTGGAGTATATGGGCTGAATGAAGTAACGTTTTAAAAAATAATAATAAAACAAAAATAAAAAAGAACGTTTGTAAAACGAGCAATCTTTGCAACTCTTATTGTCAGGAATGAACTACTCAAAAAAGAACCAAAATGCTCATAAAATGAGTATATCTGGATTCTGTAGTGTGCCAAAATTGCCAAATAATAAAATGGAGAAGAAACAATACAAGACGAAGAACCAACTGGAGAAAATAAGGGATAAAGATGGTTGACTTGGTTTGGCCAGATCTCATGAAGACAAATGTTGCACATATCCAGAGAAAAGGAGTAACTGACTCTTGCACTTGCAAATATGAGCAAATCATGGGAGAATAACAATTCTAATGGCAGTTCTTGCCATTAGAAAAGTAGACTAACAATTTTATCCTTTTTCAAATCTACATTCAATCCCCAATGGCTTGCAAAATTTACACCTTCGCTGTTTGAACATTACCATATATATTGAGTCCAAGATCAAAAAAGCATCTTCTCCTCTATTATGAATAAGAACAAAGAAATGTTGAATAGCATAAATGTTAATTTGTTCATTTTATAGCAACACAAACAAAATGCGCATCATCTGCAGATTCACAAGATAAGCATGAACAAGCGAAAACATACCGAGAATTCAAATTTCGGGACATCTCACTGTTCCTAGATGCAGACATTCCAGTTTGATGGCTTTCCTCTTCTGAAGCTTGAGCAATTGACATAGCTGTGAAAGAAGCAGGTTCAGATGATGGGTTACCTTGAGAAGAGCCCTGCCGTGACCGAAATGAATCTTGTTCGGTACCCTGGTTGCGGTTACGATAACGCCAATAAAGAATAGGAAGTGTTGTAACACAACCAGTTGCATAACCCACAACCCATGCAAATAGTGGAGCCTGTGGATTTTCATGTCTTGACAAAGACAAAACAACTATAGATGCAACAATTTGGCCCACGGTGACAACTAGCTCAACAGAAATCCATAGTCCAGAATTTAATGGGCTTCTTCCACGACGAGCAAAGCCTTCACCTCTCCTTATAAATGAAGAATTCTGGGAGTTTACTCTGTTTGAGGAAGGCAATGGAGCTTGATGAGTCGGAGCTCTTGTGCTTATTGATGGTCTGTCTTCATGCTGTGGCAGGTCCACTCTAGAAAGACGATCATCATGAGATGGGCTTGATAAAGAATCATAGCTCCCTGCTACGTCAATGATATGTTCACGATCATTATGGCTTTCCACTCGCTCCATTAGCAAAGGGTGTCTATCGAGATCAATTTCACTGTGTAGTCCTGGGAAGGGAACTTCCATCTAAATCCGCTGACGGAATATGATGGACATGCGGCAAAGATTGATCGTACTAGTATACAATTCTCTAAGTTTCTCCCAACAACCTTGTGAGTAAAAAAGCAAACTTGTTTATATGCTTAATGACCCGTACCAGACATCTTGTAACACTTGACAGCAAATATGAAATATCCAGAAGAGTTGAACATTATTTGTTATGTCATAAGAGCAACACACAATAGTCATAACTAAGGTTGTTTCCATTCTTCCTTTAAAAAGGAAGATAGAATAAATTTACGAAAAATAGAGTTACCTAGTTACTACAGCAAAGAATTGCGTATTCTACATATGGACGGTCACTTGTTAGACATGGATTTTAGAATGACTTACCCTAGTGACGTACTAGTACACAACTTTAATACACTAACATACTTCTCATCAATGTTGAAACAAACATTGCAGATTTCAAGAAGTGGGCACCATGAACTGAGTAAAATTACCACAATTTCAAGCAAAACTAGATTACCTAACTAGCGCATGAGCCATCAGGGGTGAATATAGTATAGAACCAGTGAGGACTTGTGCCTCCACCGAAAACATAAGAATACCCTTAGGACTCTATTATTTTCGGATTGTATTAGTTATGCGGTGGGATTGGATAGTGTTATTTGTACAGTGGGATTGAATTATATTATTAATAATTAAATCGTGAGATATAATTATTTGCAACCATTGTCCAAAGTAAAATTAGTCTAGGAATTTTAATCCTTAGTTATCCCCCATTTAATACCTTACGTATTGTATAACATATTCAATAGTCCAATACGGAGGATTAGTCGGCTACACAAACAAAGGGACTGAATTGCACCAATTTTTAATCGGAAAAACAAACCAAGGGATTGGATTGCACTAAAGTTTATAGTACAGTCCAATCCTAACTAGTCGGAAAAACACGCGACACGAGGCCTAAGTACTCTTATATTTGTGTATTTTTTCAATTATTGTATTTGTGTCCCCATTAAAATTATAAAAATATCTTTAGTACCCTTATAAGAAAAATTATTGTGCTTGTGCCCATAAAATTACATTTTTTTCCTTATACAATAAACATATAAGCAAAAAATGAACTTCTCTTTCTTGAGAGCTACTAAATGCACTCACTTTTTTTCTTCTATGTACAACTATCAAACGAATTAAATACTTATCTATTATGCACACAAACTTATGCACGTAGATGTACTTAGTAAAAATTGTGAGTGATTGATTGTTAAAAAATTAATAAAAATCCTCCTGTGCTTCGAGTTGTCCCCACTACGTTCAATTTCTAGATCCGCTACCGTGCGCCATGACAAATAATAACCAGTAAGCATGGAAACCCACCAAGCATTAAGGCCAAAAGAATCAGAATCTAGAAAATCATAGAAGTAATCAAGCTTATCACCTAAACCCCATCAAATTATATGTACTATAGTGAGGACATTACAAAAAATTAAAGTGAAATTCACATTAAGCATGGAGACCCACCAACCATTACACTCCGTTTGGTTTGGGTGATTTGGAGAGAAAAAAAAAGAAATGAAATTTTTTCCTTTCTTTATCACTTGTTTGGTTTATTAAAGAGGGGAGAAATTAAGAGAATTGAAGAGAAATTGAGAGAAAGAGTTATCTCTCAAACCCACTTTTCAAATCTCTCCAAATTAGAGAGAAAAGAATTGAGTTGATTAGCTATTTTTTATAATACTTAAATTACTCATCTAAAAATAAAAAAAGTAAAAAAATAATAGCAAGAATAAAGTTATTTTCATCAAATAACTAGTCCTCTTTCTTTTTTCTTTTCTTTTTTATGAAATCTATTCAAACAAGAATAAAGAGAAATCATTTTATTATCTCTCCAATTAATCCAAACAAAAATGAGAGAAATCAAGATCATTTCTTTTATTTTCTTTTCTATGCGAATCTAGAAAATCATAGAAGTAATCAAGCTTATCACCTGAACCCCATCAAATTATATGTAATATACTTAGGACATTACAAAAAATTAAAGCGAAATTCACATTCCAATCGAAACATTGATCATTCTGATGAGAAACTAACAGAAATTAATGAAATTGAAGAAAAAGCGAGAGATCTTCACAATACCTTCAACAGTAAACAGAATCACGAACCCATGAATCATTCGCCAATTTAAGCAAAACGAAAGAAACTGATTACGAAACATGAACCCTAGACGAGGAAAAATCAGTGGGACGTGTAGAGAAAGCTGTACCAAATGGAAAGTGGGGCCATCAGAGAAGCCAGCTGAGGGAGAGGAATCAAAAAATGCTTTCGGAGCTCACTGAAATTCTTCCCACCTTTTCCTCAGAAATTATAAATTTTCTTATGAAAATATCGGATCAGCTTTCGTAATCTATTGCTCTCGCAAACTCTTCTGAGAGAGAGAGAGAGAGAGAGAGTAATCGTTACGATGAGGCTTGCAGTAAAGAATTGTGATCCATTGATTTGAGACTGTCTGACGTCAACAAAGAGTGGTGTCAAGAGATCTGATCCCACGGCTACCGTACAGCCTACAGGGACCACCTCTTGGGCGATTACAAAAAGAACTCTCCAACGGTTAATTGGATTTTGTTAAATTTTAAAATCTTAATTTTGTTAATTGAATATTTAAATAATTTAAATTTTAATAGATTAACATTTTTGTGTAGTGTTAGAGTAATGGCAAACTCTACGCATGATACGTGGGAGATGAATGTAAAAAAAAATTAAAATTTACATAATTCATTTAATGGAAATTATGTTCACGATTGATGCAGAGTTTTATTATGATAAAAATAATAAATTATATTAAAATTATCTTATACTACATTATATATAGTTAGGATTTGTAAAAATATAAAAAAAAATGATCCTAACAAAAAGTAGGATATATTTGTGTTGAATGTTAGGACTATAAGGGTTTAAGTTTATCATCACTAATAGTTAGAGAATTAAATATTTATTTTATTGAGTATCTCTTTTTTAATCTATTCTTATATTTATTTATTTATAAAATAGGAAGAATAATTAAGCATAATAACAAGCATATCCTTGTAATGGGATATTTGATTGTGTATGTATTGAGCAAATATAATTTAAATATTGTTAAATAATATTAATAAATAAATAAACTTAAATAAATCTAAGCAATAGAAATGTAAAAAAATAAAGCAAAAATGGATAAAATGAGAGACGAAAAAATAAAAATAAAGAAGTTACTAATAAAATTACAAAGCAAAAAGTTCATGTTTGAATTTAATCCTAACTAATTTAGGTAAAAAATGGAGAACAAAAAATATAAATAAAATAAAAGTAAAAATTTAAAAAATTAAAAATTTAGAATAAAAAATAAAAAATCACTAATAACTATTTCAAAGACATTGAATTAAAAACTACAAATATTATTAAAAAAAGTCAATTAAAAAAAATAAAAAAAATCTAAAAATGTTATAAAACTAAGATTAAAACGTAATATTGTCATTTATGTCCACTATAATCATTTCCTTCACTATCTCTCTACCTTTCCACTCATGTTTAGGGGTGTTTATGGATTAGATCGATTCATTCAAATCACCCAAATCAACCTAATTAACATGACAATAAATGGTTTTGCTTGGTTTGGTTGGATGACGATTATTCCAAATTTTTTTTTTTACAGGTAGTGATCGGGTTATAGATCTTGAGTATGGTTATTCGTGAAACCCAACTTGACTAATAAATATTTAATCTTATAAATTTTTAAATTTATTATAAGATTAGGTTACTTATTACTTTGACATTTTTGTAAGAAAACAATGTAATTTGGAATTATCTGTGATTTAATTGATAAATTTATGATCTTTTGAGTTTTAAAATTTTAAAAAATAAGTACTTTAATTAAAAAACTATTATAATTGATTAAAAAATAAAAAGTGCTCAACAAAAAAGTTTAAAATAAGCAATCAAAACCGTTAAATCGAACCACATTCACGCATGAACCCATCAAATTCATGGACCCAAAGTTGCCAAACCTATTTGTCGATTGCGGGTGACAAATTTAAAATCGAATACATGTAATCAGGGGATAGGTTAGAGTTAACCCAACTCAATTCGCCTACGGATACTTCCACTAATGCTTATGCCTCGCATGACTAATTGAATATTCAATTTAAAGAACTAGTTCATATACGAAAAATACAAACAAATATGGGATACAAATATAATTTGAACTATTAATTCAATCTAAACATTTTATCTCTCGAAACAAGTATGACTGTACTTATCAAACTTCATACAGTTTAATGAAACGTCACCAAAAGTTTATTAGAATTAATTGAGCAAACGCAAATTTAGTCTTTGGTTGCCATGTACTTAATTTTATTTTTTTATGACGTTAGACGCCAAAGTATTAATTGATCAAAATTAAATTATTTAAGTACCTAATTATAATCTTAAAAGGTAGTGTATTTAGTAGACATTAAATGAATAGTTCAGAGTTTTTTTTTAACAATTAGCTCAAAAGATAAAATAAACAAATGTTTCAAAAAGAAAAACTTAATTTTAATTTAATTTACTAATGAAAAAATAATAGACATAAGAAGTTTCATGTTTCTAACAACAAGTCCGAAACTTGTTTTTTTCAAAATCAACGAGAATTAAAAATAAAATAACTTTCAATGCTAAAAATAAAATAAACATTGAATTGAGAATTTTTAATAAACATCCTACGTATAAGTTTGCAATACAGCCCGAACCCGACCCAGGTTAGAATAGATATTACAAGAAGATGCCTTCAACCAAAGCCCAACTCGGCCCACTTTGCATAGATTGATTCCATCCCAACATTTTATCTTGAATACATTGAAAGAGATTATATATATAAAATCACAAATATATTGGTAGAGAGAATAGTTGGCATGATACTAAACGAATAACTTATCCATCAATCATCTAGAATATGGTTGATGAATTTAGTTTATTGATTTATTAATTTATTTGTTATTAATTTTTTTTTATTTTTTTATAAATTTTTTTAATTATTTAGTCAAATTATTATACATTTTAAGCTCTTCTAATTGAGACGAATTGAAAGAGTAAAAAATTTTGAACAAAATACAAAAAAAAAAATTCAAAAGAGTCAAAAAATAAGTAAAAATAAACAAAATAAGTCAATTAGTCAAATTCTATAAATTTTAAACTAAAATAAGTACGAGCGCACTCTTGGCCTTGGGAACAATAACAAATGGCGCGCAAGTAATTTTTTTTATTGAACAGGAAAATAGTGCCCGCAATTAAGCCAAACGACTGACATGACATTTCATACATCTCGTTATGAATTTTTTTATAATCTTAGTTTTGGTTTGTTTCAACAAAAAATATTTTAAAAAAAATATTTTTTATATTTTTGGGTGTTTGTTACTGTGGAAATTAAAGGTCAGCGAAAAATACTTCACAAAGTCATTGAAAAATAAATTGATTTTGATAGAAAATATTTTTCATTTTTTAAAAGCAAAAAATATTTTTCACCCTTACCATCGCACCACTACTAACATAATCATTTTACCACAGGCACCACCAGTCTAGGATTCAGAGGGTCTAGGGGTCCGAATTCCTGAATTGTAGGGGTCTTGGGAGTCCGAAGGTCTAGGCCGATTTAGGATATGGGGTTCTGGGAGTTCAAGGGTTTGGATCCCAATGTCTAGGTTTTGGCCTTATAGGGGTTTAGGGTTCTAGGGATCTCGAGGGCCCAAAGTTCGAGGCTCCAAGCTCACGTGCTCTAGAAGCCTTGGGGTCCAAGAACCTAAGGGTTTTGAGTCCGGAGATTCGAGGGTTTGGGGGTTCGGAGTCCCAGGAGTTTGGTGTCTTAGGGATTTGGGGTCCAGGGTCTCGAGGTCCCTAAGGTTTAGGGATTCATGGGTCTGGGTCTCTGGGATTCGGGGTCCCAGGGGTCCCCTGGTCTTAGGGTTTAAGGCTTCAAGCTCTGGGATCTTAAGAGTCCTGGTTCCCGGGGATCCTAGTTCCCGAGAGAGTTTTAGGGGTTCTAGGAGTCTTAAGGATCCGAGGTCCAGGGTCATAGGGGTCTGGCGTCCAAGGTCCTGATGTCCCAGAGATCCAAAGAGGTCCCAGAGATCCAAGGTCCTGAGATCTCAAGGTATCGGGGGGTCCGGGTGTCTGGGGTCAGAGGTTTCAAGCTCCCAAGATTTGAGGTCCGGGGGTCCAAGGGACTAAGGTCCCAAAGGTTTAGGGTCTCAAAGGGTCTGATGTCTCGGGTGTTCGTGGTCCCGGGGGTTCGAGGGTGTTCGTGGTCCCGGGGGTGCGAGGGTTTTGGGTCCGGGGGATATAAGGATCCGATGTCTCGAGATTTTGAGGTCTCAGGAGTCTAAGGGTCCAGTATTTCTTTCGGTCTGAGGTTTCGAGTTCCCGAGAGAGGATTTGTGATCTAGGCTCCCGAGGATCTTGAGTCCCCACTAATTATCCAATTATTTCTCCAGTAATTTTGTTTTATATATCTTATCTTACTTAATAAGATGGTGACAGTGAAATTGTCCAATTATTAAATTAGGAATTATGAGTTATACAATATTAATAATTTTCTATGAAAACCAAACAATAGAAAATATTTTCTAACAAATATTTCATATTATAATCAAACGCAGAAAAATAAGTAATTTTTCAAGAAATATTTTCTATGGAAACCATTTTTCTGTTGGAAAATATTTTTATATTTTTAACCCAAACAAACGAGGCCTTAATATGTTATATCCTTATTAGATGGTCTTTTTAGCAAACATGATTTAAACATGATTTTTTTAAGTCTTGCTTTCGTATTTGAGATTTGGGTAAATTTTCTTACCATTTTATTAGGTGAAGTCAGTCAGTTAATAGCTTCTCTCTCGTCGCCAATTCTATTATTGTTATCAATTATTTTTACAATAAAATTTTTTTGAGACGCATAATTTGCACCATCAAAATAACAAACAATAATGTAGATTGTATTGGTAACAATTTTTTTCGCCGCTAGTAATGTTCACAACCCATTTGTTATGATGTAATAAATCTTATGGAAAAACTGTAGCAAATCATTGCAAAAGTATCAGCAACAGCCTTATAGTTCTTGTGACGAGAATTTTTAGCACTATAAGTCATAATTCTACTAGTTAAAACAAAAGGCAAAAGTACTAAAATGGAGCTCTAAAATAATCCTTACGTAGTCCTATTTCAAGTAATGACTTATTAATTTATTTTATATTATTTTAGTAAGTTTTGTTTATCTTTTGTTTAATATATATA
>JAOTRH010152938.1:0-13202 GCA_034768845.1 Heliamphora exappendiculata | reverse complement strand
GGGGGGTGGTGATTTTAGAATATTCACATTTAGGAAAATCATGAGGCCTTTAAGAGATTCCACTACCCAAGATACTAGTTGAAGAAGAAGAAGAAGATGACTCAAGGATCATCTTGGATTCTCATAGCACAAGAGTATATCCTAGAGAGAACAAAAAAGACGATGCAGAGCAGGAGAAAGGCCATGATGAGGTGGCATTAGTTGGTTAGGTGGATGAATCAATAACTGTCAAACACGATTCTATAGAAAAAGAGACATTTGAGAACTCTTTCTTAGTGACCTGTAACAAGGAGAACCAGAACCCAAGCAGAAATATTAATAGGGCTACCAAATCAAAATCAATGGACAAGGCATGTGCAGATATAGATGCAAGGGAAGGTCACCACAGCGAGTCTCGTAAGAAAAACAATTCAATTTTTTTCATAGGGCTTCGCTCCTTGAGGTTAACCAGGATTATGTCACTTCAAATTCAATCCTTCAACTCTGTTAAGAGGAACAAGTGACGATACAAGGGCAGCTATCCTCGCCAAAACTTCTCTAGAAAGGAAAGCGGATAGCTCTCACAAGCCTCAAGAAGAAGAAAATGAAGAATTTAACTAAAATGGGCTACCTAGTCAATCAAAGAAAAAGAGAGAAAGTGAAGCTAAAAAGGAGAAATGGTGACAACAATCTAAACCTAGTATTGATTTGACATCTATATCAACTTAAGATATCAGAAATCGTAATCAGCTGATCAAAAGAGAAGTAGAGAAATTGCTCGAGACATGGAAAGCTGATCAGAAGAGAAGTAGAGAAATTGCTCGAGACATGGAAACTTTTGGGTTTAGGTTTTGGAAAGAATGAACAAATGAAGATACGAGGATTATGGGACTGGAGGATGATGATGATAGATTGTTACAATGGATTAGGAACCAGTTATAACCAGGGGATGGCTGCAACATGGGCTAATGCAGCCCTTGAGGATACTCACTTGGAATGTGAGAGGGCTAAATAATTCGAAAAAAAAAGAAGAAGAATGGTGAGAAAGATAAGAAAGATTTCTAAATCTCATATCCTATTCTTGTAAGAATCCAAATGGAGAGAGATTGATCACAATAAGATTAGATCTATTTGAAGTGACGTTATGTTTGTGTGGGAATAGCTTCAGTTAAAAGGTTCTTAGGTGATCTTTATTGTGTGTGGAAAATAGAGGTCTTCTTCTTTCAAGACAAAATTCCTTTACAGTTAGGGATGCTACTTTTCCTTCCAAATGGTGGTAAAGATAGGGGTCCGAAAAGAGGAGTTTATGGAAGAGCATTCTTAGTAGTGGGTAATATCTGGAGTGGCAATTGGGTAAGGCCCTGTTAGCTCCCAATGTTATTCTATTTGTCTTTTCAGAAGAAAGCTTCTTCTAGTGGGCGAGGAGAGGGATTTGCTTTTCAAGGAGCTAGGTTTGTGGTCCGTATGGTCGGCCTGATAGGGAGGGATTTTCAAGCCAGTGGAAAGGAGTTGAGAGGAGATTGTCGTTGTTAGGTTTGTGTTTTAGTCTGTTTATTGTATTTGTGTTTTTCGGCTGCCGGGGTTGGCTTCTTACTTGCTCGTTGGTTTGCTCTTTTTTTGTTTTTTTGGCAACTTTTGCTTTCCTTTTCTCCTAAGTTGCTTGCTTGGTGATTCATTATTGTATCATATCAAAAATAATATTTAAATCTTAAAATTGGCAACTACTTAGTAAAATAGTGGTTAAGTTCGAATATTGTTCCACAAGGACTGAAATGCTAAATCACAATTATCTATGACTAAAGAATTGATCCGATTCCTTAATCAAGAAGATCTGTTTGTAAGATAAAAAATAAATAAAGCTAAAAGTAAAAGATTGTTTTAGATGAAAGAAGAGGATCTTAAGGTTTCGAATCCATCCTAACTAGTATATTAGATTTGTTAAGCTTTTGCTTATTCTATATAGCTCAACTTAATCTGGTCTTGGCTACAAACTTGATATGGATCATTAAGAAAAGTATTGTTTAACCAAACTTGGCATAACTTATCTTGATTTGCACAAGTCGTCCGTGTAAAATTCGGCATGATCCGTCGTATCAAAATATAACTTATCTCACGTTTGCGTTGAAATAAAAAGTAAAAATATTTGCATGATCTCGCATTCACAATAACATAAAACAGAAGTGAAAAGTAAATTTAAAACGTGAAAAGCTCTTTAATAAATACTCAACATCTCAAAACCAAACAACGAAGTTGAAACTGTATTAAAAGAAACAAGAAATTGAAACTACATCTAAGTATCAATTAACTAGGGTTTCATTTAACCCTATGACGAAGAAGTTTAGCGGCTCATGATGCGGTTGTAATCCATGCAGATTTCATGAAGAATGGACTCCCGAGCTTCCATATTCGTATTCTCGTCATTTCCTAAGCCTTAGCCATTGCCTCTCTTTGAAGTCTAGAGTGGAAGATGATATATTTGTATAAAATCATCTCGACGCTTGTCAAAACAAAATAATTTTGGTAGAATGCTTTCGACGTTTGTCGGGACACAAAACATTCTGGTTCAATTTGTTCATACGCAAATGCTTTGATTACCCCCTTTTATCCTCGCTTTCACTTTTTTGTCCCATTTTAAGTTTGTTTTTCAATCATTTTGCCACTTCTTATGCTAACACAAAAATGTTAAAAATTTGTGCGAAAAATACGGTAAAAATCGATTTCAATTCGATACATGAAAACGATATATTGATTTTATAATATGAATACTTAAAAACATACCTTGATCCATGATGTTATAAGCTCATGTTAGAAAGAAAACTTAGACAAGAAAGATCCTTTCTCCGAGTTGTTTGTGTGTAGAGAATCTTTAAACCGCTTCTCTCACTAGGCGATGGGAGCCATGTACATCATGTGGTGTCAAGTTCAAGTTTCAAACTTGAACTTGAAAAAAATTAAGAGTGTGATTTGGGACCTTACACTATTTATACTAGTTGTCTTCCCATCAAAGACATTTAACCATTATAAAGATCATTAATGAATTCATAAGTTACGAAAATGTATCTCAGAAAATTTTAATGAAATACATAATGAATATTTCAAATTCATTGTATAGATCCAATGTATATTTCACATTCATTCTTAGATACATAATGAATATACTATGTTCAATGTAAGTTTTTCATACATGTACACATAGATGCATTTATCAATAAGTTCATAAATATTAAAAACTTCTTGGCAGATTTAATTTAATATATTAATGCATTGGCTACATTAAAAAAATAGATGCTAACAAAAAACACTTATAAAACTTATTAGTAAACATAAAGTCGATACTTAATTTAGTGTAATATGATGGATTCGACCTGTGTTTTTACACACCGATCACTTGGGCATGACTTTGTATCTCCTTGAGGTCTCCTGACCTTTTGTTCTTGTTCCTGACTAATAATAAAATTATACTTTTTTGTCGATAAAAAAAGTAACAATATCATCCTAATTCAGTCGCTCTCAAACTTGAAATGATCGAACTGTATACATTAATTAACCTCAGCAAATCTTTATTCCATGGAAACTATAATTTCTTGTGTTATCCCAATAATATTCTTTAATATCTCTCATTGAAAGATAAAGTAATGTCGCGAGGATTAAATTTAAACAAATTATAAGGGATGTTTAAATATTATATAAAAAAGTATTATGTGATATTTTAGTAAAATAAAAATATTTGATGAGTACTAATTGAATCATTCAAAGATAGGTGAGCCAATAATGTACCACTCAAAGCGTTTTTTCGTTTCATTATTGAGTGAGAATACCTCGTAAATAATGTCATCTAGTGTTTTGAGTAGGGACGTACATGAATTGAATTATTCCAGTTCTTAACAAAATTCGAGAGCTGAACAGTGATCAACGATTTCTTAAAATTTGAAATTAATCAGGATAATTGAACCTAGTGGAACCGAATTAGAATCGATCTATTAAAACGGATCGATTTCGAATTAGTTTCAGTTCCTTATTTCAAAATATTAAAAATAGCAACATGGTATTCTCACTAACAATGTAATATAATAAATTTTATGACCATCTAAAAAATACAAATTTTTAGAGTGAGGTGACATAAAATACATTGGATGAAATCTATTTGAAGTTATAGAAAAATTAAAAAAATATAATTATACTTGTTGGAATAGCTATTTTATTATTATAAACATGCAAAAAATTAAATACAAAATTATATATATATATATATATATATATACATATATATATATATATGCATAATATAATTATCTAGTATTAATTATTATACGGTTATATATAGAATATTATATATATATGTTTATATGTAATTATAAATTTAGAATAATTATTATATAATATATTTATATAGTTTGGCTCGGTTTTAAATTGGAACTGTGAGACGAAGACCAAGAATCGGACTGTATTATATGATTCTTGTTTTTGTAAATCAAAATCGGACCGATTAATTAAAAAATTGAACCGAACCGTCACTTTAAATTGGTTCGGTCTGATTTCGCGAATTCATCAGTTTTTTTTGAAGAATCCTAATTTTGAGACTATCGAATAATTATTTCCAAATTTAAATACTATATTATATGATATCTCATGTGCAACGCTTAAATCATATTGTGAACTCACAATTTATTTCTTTGCCACGCAGTATATTTTGGCATTAGTAATATTAATACTGACACATAAAGATAGTTATTACAGTATTATTGCCAAAATTATTAATTGGACAGTGAGGTAATATATTTTTTAATATATCATCGTTCAATTGGTGATAAATAATAACAACAAATTAATAAAAAATTAAATTTTAAGTAATCAAAGTTTAAATGCTAAATAATCAAAATTAAACTCATATTTATTACTATTCATCGCACTCGGCAATAATTAATATTTTACTTTCTCAATAGTGACCCCACCTAATGAATGAAATCATGCCTCGATTACTGAAAGTGAAACAGTGATGGCTGTTATGGCACTCTCAAGCTACATGAAAGTGTGATGGCTGTGATGGTGTTTCTTTATATTTTTAGATTTTTTTTATTATAAAAAATTAAAAATATAAAAAAAATAATAATTAAAAATTTATAAAAGTTCTGAATTTTTCCTTTAAAAAGGCTATTTTTGGCTAAATATTTTTTTTTGTCATTAGTATTTTATTTTAAATTTTACTTTTAGAGTTTCCATAACAAAAACGTTGGAAAAAATATATACCAAATTATAAAATAAGTCCCCTTAGAAAAATAGCTATTTATATTTAGCCGCACTTTGCAATGTTCAAATAACTTGGCTTTTAAAAGATTTATTATTTTAAAAAAATAAAAAAAATTAATTATTTGGCATAAATTATTTCAAGTATTTTCTTTTTTTTTTTTTGCTTTTGTTGAGATGTCTAATATATATTCTTACATTTTACATATAAGTTATAGTATTTTGAATAATGACGTAACTTTTTTATTTTTAGGAGTAAAATTAATTTTTAATTAAAAGTATTATATAGAGTATTGATTTAATTTTAAATTTTATGCCAATTTAGAGTATTGATTTAATTTTCAATTTTAAATCAATACAAAATAAATGGACAAACCTTTTAGCATTTTAGCTAAAGGAAGAAAAAAAAAACATAATTTGTTTGGAAAAATAACAAAAAAAGCTAAAAAAATTTAAAATTAAATCAATACTCTAATTCTGAAACACTTTATTTAAATTCTCATTCCTATTCTGAAAGTCAATAACATTCATACTTGATAAGTTATATGAAAAGTTAATACTGTCTAATTTAAATAAATGATAAAAAAAAAACTTTTTATCCAATCAATTAACTTAAAATTTAATTTATCAAATAACTTACTTTAATCTCAATAAATAGTTACCAATCAAATCCTAAAAATTGATTTAAAAAAAAAAAAAAAAAAACTAACTTTTTAGAAAGGACCTAAATTTCAACAAACACCACCTATGAGTCCTATTAATTGGATAGAAAGTAGTTATGGACCATGTTCATGTGCTGTAAAGATTGCCGTATAAACAGAAAACTTTAATAGTTTAATGCGAACACGATGGACCTCGCCTCAAAAATTCTCTTATTAAACCGTTTTGCATTGCAAGCTTTTAATGGTGGCAAGTTATGATCACATTGTTGAAAAGTCATAATATGATCACGGACAACTAGTTTTCAAACACGGAGAAGTCATGATCCCACTTATTTAAGGGGGCTCGTGAAGCAAGAGTTGTAATCCCACTTATTTAATGCATTTTCTTCTTTTCAACTCTCAAGTACCTAACCTTCTTCCTTTCATTCAATCTTTCAGTGTTCTTGAAGAAAGGCTGATCTAGTGTCATACAAATTCGTAACGTTTATTTTTTATATCAGGAGAATTTAAAATATTTAAATAAAAATTATAAAAAAAAAGTACTCATGTTTATGAACATATGATGATACCTTGACTGTGAATACGAGCCGGTTGAGGTTCATCCCAACGTAGATTACTGAACCCTTGTTGATTGGATCTAAAAAGGCAGAGTTCAGGGCTAACACCAGTGGGGTGTTGGCCGATTCTATTCCAAAGCTTAAGTCAGTTTAATATTCAATGATACTTGACTGGAAAGCAAAAACTTTGAGTTTTTATTCATACCTGGTACTAGAGGTGTAGGTCTTGATTTATAAGAGAAATTCATGACGATCCAGTTGGATCCCATGAATTGCGTTTTAGAGATTTCTTCAAATCCCAAGAAATTCATGCCTCCCAGTTGCAAATCTAGGAGCGGGTCCTGAATTATTGGAGAGAAATGCAAATGTGACAGTTGGAGACTCGGCCTCCTCTCTATACTTGGTCATCACTGAGTACTCGTCCTAGTTACCAAATTGTCGTCCGAGGTAGAGTGAGCCCTTATTCACTCACTTGGTCAGCCTATTTGGGTTACGTACTAGGCTATGGATGCCCGACCCCAACATCATATATAATCATTTTAATAACAAATATATTCTTATTTTGCTGCACACTAGAAATACAAGCATTTCTCATTTTTAAGAAAAAAATATACATATTTTTCTATTGATAAAATACGTTCTCATTATCTGTCGTAAGTTATTATTTGCTGCTATAACATTATTATTTTGTAGAAACACTCATTTACGGCAACACAATATTATCATATAGATAATATATTAATTATTTATTCTCATTTTTTACAATTCGTTATTATCGTTTTTTTTAATAGTTGTTATCATTTTCTACAACTCAACATTCTTATAATTTTAACAATATATACTCATTTTTTTATTGACGAAACACGTTCTCATTATTTGTTGTAAATTATTATTTGATGCTATAATATTGTCATTATATGCACGTAAAAACACTCATTTATTAAGCAATTGAATCGGGAGAGCAAGAGCAACCATTATTAATATAACTTGAATAAAGCGTGCATAAAAAAATGGATGAGTATATATGTATAAATATGTAGGCTTTGTTTGGAATAATTACTTATTTATTTATTTTATTTTATTTATTTTTATATTTAATTAATTTTTTTCATCGTCTTCTTAAATTATTGTACCTTTTTACTCTTCTCATAGAAACAAATTGAAAAAGTGAAGAAATTTTACTAAAATATAAAAAAGTTCAAAAAAGACCAAAATTAGCTACAAAATTAAATTTTATGTTACTTATTTTTATTTTTAGTGAATTTTTTTCATCTTTTGATCGAAGTACTTTATTTTTTTTTGTTTTATCTCATCGAACCGATTCGAGAAAGTAAAAAAAAATTGATCAAAAAATAAAAAATATCCATAAAAGACAAAAAAAAAAAGCAAGATTTTCAAATTTTAACCTAAACAGGGCCATATACATATATTTATATAGGTGGCTTAACTGATTATTGATGCCCTATTCCCCAATCCATTACTCCTTCCGTCCCAACTTCATAGAAATTGTAAGAGAGAGAGAGAGAGCAAATCACATTTGCACATTCAAAAATAAAAGGCAATATGATCAATTAATTATTATTGTTTTTATTGTGAAAGTTATGATTATTGAGTGCTTTCAGTCAAGTAAAGAATTGTTATCATTCATCGATCACCAAGTTTCATTGCTTTTGTTTGGTAACCTATCTTTAAGTTAGATTTTTTTTTTTTAATTTTTTGGCATTAATCAAATAAAAAAAATTTATTTGGTAAAAAAAACTAACTTAGAATCACCATGCATAGAGAGAAAAAAATTATGATTCGATAATTAATTCTTTTGTCACTTTAAGTTAAAAGATAATAAAAGGACTTTATGCTGGTTACCAAACATATTAATTATTTTATTATATATAGATTGCATTTATTTTATTTATAAATATATCAACAACAAAAATTATTTTGAATATGCTAAATGTGAAAATAAAAAGAGGGAGAGAATAGTGGAATTAATTCAATCTTAAAAGAGTAATCTTAATAAATATTTCTCTAGCAAGCTTGGATACATATGTTTAATTAGTAATTTTTTCTTAAATAGAGAGAAAAATAACAAAACTAAACAAAATCAAATTAAGCATTTGTCTCAATTAATTTAAGTCAGCTACATGAATTCTTTTAATACTATTGTACTTTGTTAAGAGCTATATCTTCAATTAGCTTCACTAAAATTTTTGTTTTGAGTAAGCTGCTTTTATACCAAAAATAATATAATAAACATGTGTCCGATAGAATACAAGATCTAACCCCAGTTAAAATCAAAACGGTCTCATCAAGCTTATAAAATCGCACTGTCCCTATACCGACAACTCTGCTTCCTATATTATTTTGCCATTCTGACAGTACCCATATCGCATGACTGATACATATCAAAATACTCTCTAATTGCACACATGTGGAACCAACATTCAGAATCTAATATCCAATCTAATTTTTTTGTACCTGAAGTAACTATGAGCACTTCCAATTCTTCATAATTGGAGCACTCTGTAACTGTTGTCTCTGATGATTGTTCTTTTTCCTTGTCTGCTTTGTACTTTAGATAATTCCTCTTCATATGACATTTTTTGTCACAATAGTAGCACTTTCCTTTGTAATCTCTCGAGTTGGAACGACCTTTCATCTTGGACCCCTCTTGCTTCACTGTGGCCCCCCCGCCTTTGACTTTTTCACTGCCTGATGCAACAATGATGCACTCTCCTTGTGATCTGCCACTCTCTCCTTTTTTAAAATATCTCATGAGATATGAGAGCAGCAACAACCTCATCTAACACAAGGGTATCTTTTCCAAACATTAGTGTAATTCTCATATGCTCGTATGATGAAGGTAATAAAACCAATAGGAGAATTGTTTTATCCTCATCTTCGATCTTTGCGTCGATAGAATTCAATTTCGTCACTATCTTGTTGAACTCGTTCAAGTGCTCCATAAAGTTCGCTTCTTCTGTCATCTGAAGTGCATATAACTGTTTCTTTAAGAACAACCAAGTAGTCAATGTCTTAGACTTATATCTGCACTCCAACTTAGCCTAGAGTTCTGTCGGATCACTTTCGTTGAAAACTTCAAGAAGAGTACTGTTACCGAGATACAGTTGTATCATGCTACTCGTCCAGTCCCGCATCTCATCCCACTCTACATCCTTCATCGTTTTTAATTTTTTTGACTTCTTCCTCAGAGCCTTGATTAATCATTCGCGTGTCAATATATTATTCACCATTTGCTACCATAAAGTGAAGTCGTTGTAGCTGTTAAAAGGTTAAATCACGAAATTCAAGCTCTTCAACACTATTAAATTTGTGTCTGACAATTTCCACAATTTGAACTCGTCGCAATATGAGATATATATAAACCTTGTCCCACGTAGCCTAAATCAACTCTGATTATACCCGACTGTTCCTGATTGTATTCGATCACACCCGATCAATCCTAATCTAAGTCGATCTGTCTAATCCAATCAAACGGTATAAAAATTAAAAATTTTGACAGTACCGATGAATTCGCAACGCCAAAAAATCTTAAAAAATACCTCTCCCTTAAATTATTTTATTATATATACGATCCGATATAATAAAAATAATTTAAACAATCGATTCCCAAAAAATTTTGCACACAGGATAAAAATCTAAATTATTTTCAATTCTAAACTCAATCAACAACCACCACAGAACACCAATCCTAAAACCCAATCTTCAATGAATAGTTAATGTTTTAAATGACTATTGAACTTATCGGTTTCTGCACATAAAACAAATAATGTTGTTGACGATAGAAAACTATTGTAAACCATTTTGGAAAAAACAACTTTGTTTTGACCGAACAAACAAAACCCGCTGCATTCACTTTTAAATTTGGCCTGGATCAATACCGCTTGTAACAATCAAGATTTGCGCAGTGCACAACCAGCGCTGGACAACTGTATTGCCGCACTGGTTCTTCTTTCTCCCTTTTTTTTTGTACGAATATAAACAATTTTTGATTATACGATACGAGATTAAAAAATTGTACCTTACTCCGATTTTTCTACCATAGTTTTAAATTATCTACCGTTAGCTCTAATACCATTTATTGGGATTTAAACACAAATTCCTAAACTCGTACGAAAGCAAAACCACGCACAAAAAGAAAGAAAATAATTAACACTGAGAATTTACATGGTTTAACTTACACCAGCCTACGTCTACGAGTAAGAAAAAAAATATTTTACTATGTCGAATGTGAAAGAGTACCAAACCCGTCTCCCTTCTATCTACCGGCTAACCTCTAAATGTTTTAGCTCACGACACTTATATCTTAAGGCTCCACTAGTGTCTTATTTATACGCATACACGCAAAAATTCGAAAGAATTCTAGTAAGTTCATATTATTATAAACTCTATACATAAAAAATTATAGTAGATTCCTTATTTCATTCCAACTCAATTACATATAGACTAAAAATAATATAATAAACATGAGTTCGGTAAAATACAAGACATAACCCAATATGGAGCAGTACCAAAATATTAGTGGGGGCAAAAATAAGAATTTTTTGACAAAAGAAAATAAAATTTGACAAACAAATTAGTGGTTTTAAATAGGAATTTCAGTCAAATGTTCAAAAAATAAATTTTAACGCGTAAGATTCAATTGTATAATTTCTCTCGAAAATACCTAGCAAATAAATTTTGCATATCAATACAAATAATGCAAATAAATAAATTTATTTGTTTGCTTATTTATGCATAAGAGATAAATTTATCTGTTTTTATATCAATAAGATACTGTAAACAGATAAATTTATCTGTGTTATTTATACATATTTTGAAAAGATACAGATAAATTTATCTGTATTCTTTATATGTACTTTCAATAAAACATAAATTGATTTGTATTCTTTATACGTACTTTCAATAAAAGGTAGATAAATTTATCTGTATTATTTACACGTACTTTTAATAAAATATTGATAAATCTATCCGTATTCTTTATACATATTTTGAAAAGGCACAGATAAATTTATCTATTCTAATGTATTTTTGTCTCAAAATAACTTTGCGCGTTAAAAACTTTTATGAGGATGAATTTTACTCGTTAAAAAATCTTATGCTGAATGAAAAATAGTAAACGATCTGTAAATTAAACTGTTCACTAATTTTCCGTTGTAAAATTCAATAGGGACAACACACTGTGTTTTTAATGGGTATAATTTTTGAATAAATTTTTATAATTAAATTCATTAAGTATGTAAAATATGTCGATTTTGTTATTTATATAAAAAATTAATAATAAATATAAATTTAAATAAATAAATATTTTTCAATTATATAACTAAATATATGGAATAAACTACATCTTTTACGTGAACAACAATTCCATAAATTTTATATAATAATTTAATTTAATTACAAAAATATATTTGAAAGCGATAACCATTAACAGGACAATAGTACATATACGCATCCCGCATTTCACAAAGAGTTGTCGTAACTAATACGGCAAAATTAACCAATCAAGGCGTAGACAATGGAGTTTTCCCAAAAATTAAGCAATGTTCCGTACTCTGCAGATGCGGAGATTAAGCTTGTATTTTAACTAATTTTTTTATAATTTATTTATATTTTTAATTATTTTTTAAAATATTAGTCTAAATAAATATATTTTTAAATTTTTTTTTATTATTAAAAAATAAAAAGTAAATTTTTTTAATTAAAACCTATAAAAAAATCATATAAGACGAAAAAAACTAATTTAACAGACTTTATAACTTTTATTTTAATTTTTTATTTTTAATAAACTTTTTTCAAAATTAGCTTAATTTAACATACATACTATTTAGAATCATATCATTACAAAGAACTAAAAAATTAAAAAATTTAAATCAAAATATAAAAAAATCATAAAATACAAAAAAACAAACTCTGAAAAAAAACGTAATTAGCCTAATTAGTCCAAACATAGGCTAACGAGTCTAATCAATCACAAAAGACCAGGGACTGTTTGGAATATTTGCTCTTTTTTGTTATTTTTTTTAATAAATTTTTTTATCATTTAGTTAATTATTATATTTTTTAACTTCTCTCATTGAGGTGATCTGAAAAAATAATTTTTTTATCAAAATATAAAAAGAATTTCAAAAAGGACAAAAATAAACTAAAATAGGTTAAAAAACCAAATTGTATGTTACTTATTTTCGTCTTTAATGATTTTTTTTATCTTTTGATCAAATTTTTTTATTTTTTCAGTTTATTTCTTTAAGACGATTAAGAAAACTAAAAAAATTTTAATCAAAAGATAAAATAATTAAAAAAAGACAAAAACAAACTAAATTTCCAAAATTTAACCCAAACAGGAATGAAAAAATTTATAGTGTAATTAGAATTTCATTAAAAGTACAGTCAACTATATAAAAAAACAAAACTCATATTTATATGTATACGGTGTTTGGAGTAATTTTGTTATTTGATATTTCTACTAACGTGACTTACACAATGAATAATATGACGATAACATGTAATACGGTCACATTAATTTTGTATGATAAATATTGTATTAACTTATACTAAATTAAATGTAATATAAGAAAAAATAGAATCCATTTTTACTCCAAACAATTTATTGAATTGCATAAAAGTTTCATTGAATTTACTATTGTTGAAATTTTTGTAAATTTATTGGCTATTGAATTCCAGAATTCAATAGCAGAATTCAATTGCAATTGAATTGGCCATTCAATTGGCAATTGAATCC